>JAPYZR010002370.1:0-17121 GCA_030522945.1 Trichopria nigra
AAAATCCGAAATAAATTATTTTCTCTTACCAGCAACAAAAAAAATTTATTTCGGATAATTCTCGTTTAATTTTGAACCAATTTCAGCGATATTTTTTTTTAGAATTGTATATGTTATGTGGAATCACCCTTCCAAAGCCCAAATTTTGAAAAAGTGTATCAATCACTTTTTATTTATAATTTTATTGTTGGCAAGCTCGGTCGGTAACTGTACTACTTTAGAACCACCTTAAGTTTTTATTTTGTCCTATATATATTAGAGAATTATATAAAACAAATCTTTTAACACGTGAAATGCAAGTGAAATGATGACATTGAAACCCATGTACATATATTATAATTTCGCAAAACAGGAGAAACCCTTAAAGTCTCATCATAATTTGACACTCGAACGCCACACGCCTTGAAAAGTCACTATACTTGACTGAAAATAAAGGTGGACTCGGACTCAGCGGGAAAAAATCCATTGTTGAATTCGGAATAAATCTGTATATACAGTGTCACTCGACATAATCAAAAGTTAAGAAGATGAAAGTTCAGAAACGAATCGCCATTGTACAATTCTATTTGAGGCAACTAGAAATCAGTTTTCAGCCGGATCAGAATCCGGATAAGGTCTAAATGTAAATTTAAATCCTTTAAAATTTGTCATTAAACAGCGATTTCGTTTAGCTGTCGGAAATAAATTAAATCAACAATTGAATGGAGCATAAAAGAAACAGTCACGTGTTAAAGAACCGTGAAAATGGGAATTGGGAGAAGCACGAAAACGTCGGCCAGACGACCTTTGCACGACCCGCGTATATATATACACACACGGCAGAGCACGTTTATACATATAAGAAGGAGAGGAAGTTCGTAGACCGAATGAATGGAATTAGTGAGGAGGAGGATAGACTGAATAATATCGGTCCTATATCTGTGCGGGGCTCGAGATTGGAGGCTGAAACCTATCTTCGGATGTATCTGCATACAAACTTACACTAGGAGCGGGGACTGAGTGACTGAGTGCACAGGTGAGCTCCGAAAGAAACACCAACAAGAAAGAAAGAAAGAAAGAGAAAGAGAGAGCGAGAGAGAGAGAGCGAAAGCTCTTAGAGAAAATTAAAATCTCACATCCATCATTTTTTCTTCGTTCTATAATTTTTTTAAATATATATCTTGGGCTAAGAGATAGATAGATTTGGGGTAAAACGACGAAAAATGTCACATAGATTTTTACAGCACGAAATTGGATTTGAATCTTAATTACGGAAATTTTTTAAGCAGGTATAACGAAATGGAACAATTAATAACAATTAATAATTATGCTAAACGATGACTAGCTGACGCATTCATTTATTTAAATGCGTACATAACTAAGCAATCACTTTTCTAATGACGTTCTACCTGTATATGGGACATCGCGATTCTGACGATTAGATTGATGACGTACATTCAAAGTTCCTGAGATTTTTCATTTACACTGACTTATAGATAAACAGTAATATGAAGTCCGATGCATTCCTTCAGGAGTATATATATATTGGATTGAAACAAATGGCCATGAAATTGAGCATTCCTTGTTGAGGAAGAACTCATTCGACATTAGTCAACTTCTGTCATTTGTCATTGTAAAGTCAAATTGAAAAGTTCGTGATAAGAGATCAAGGATAATATTGTTTTCGAAAATTGGTCGTTGACTTTATCGTTTTTTTTTCAAGCTCATTTCTCTTTTCCATACGAACCTTCTAAATGTCAAATTAAATTCTTAACCATCCGAATGAATTAGTAATTTGTCGTTGGCAAGAATGATTATATTTGCCTTGTCGTGATCGTATTCAAATCTCCGCGTATTTAATATTAAAAATGCAAATACTTTGAAATCCGGAATAACGGGGCAATCCGGGAGCATCCTACTGTCCTTTAAGGAACACCCATTCTTAACGCGAGGAGATGACCTAACCTCAATCGAATCCATCTGCAGGATCGGCTCTTACGAATCATTTGCTTGCCACACCCGTTCGCTGCATGTCTTCCGGATGAAACCGAACCTACCTGTATATGTACTTATGTATACAGGGAAAGGCATCCGATCTGTCGCGTGTAAGGAAAAAGTTCGATTTCCGGCCGAAATGATAATTGTGGCCGATAAGCATCGAATTCTTCGAAAATAGTAGATGATCCTTGTCTCGCATATAATTATTATTCTCCGTTCACTGAAAAATCGTGAAACCCGCGATTCGAATTTGTAGCCGGCCGGAAATGTGCCTTCATTCGTCTCTTGGCTCCTGGAGGATGAAATTAAAATGAGAGAGAATTTTGTTGATTGAATGTTTTTTTTCTTCTCTAGACGGAAAGGTATGTATATGTCTACCGTCATGAATTCTTAAATAGAAAACGAAAGAGACAGCGTTCGGATGCGAATGTTCCCGATGTCGATATTGTCTTTTCTTACGATCTGTACTCTCTCGTCAGACAGAAATTATTCAGTAGCAGCCTCCCGGCTATTCTAATAGACGTCCATTAATCTACTGACGGGTGACATTCGAGGATTGGAACCTCTTCGATACTCGATAATGAGCCGTCTCTCAAATATTCATCCTCGACGTTATCTTCCTCTTGTCTTTGACAGATTGATGGATTTTTTCTGGCCGAGAGTCGCGCGGCCTTTTAAATTACAAACATTCTTTAACGGTACCAATTGACGTGATATGCACGAATCATATTGAAAATAAAAACACTTGATCCCCGAATACGGTATGGAGGTTCGGCAGGTCGATTCGAGTCTGCGTGAATGGATCGCGTGTAATCAAAATTCTGGCCAGTTGGATTTATTGATTATTGGATGAATATATTCAGAGCCAATATATACACTGCGATTATTGTTCGCACTTTTATCATGCGCGATTTTCCGACTTGCCAATAACACAGGCATTATCGGAAGACAATTCAAATCGAATTTTTCACTACTATCTCTCTAACCTTCCTGAAACGTTACATTATATCCATTTGTTATAATAACGATTACGCCGAACTGGCACATTAATGTTTCTGAAACGTTCCACTGTAATCTTTTTGGAAACGTTACGAACTTCGTGTTTCTGCAAAGTTTCAAAATCTTAATACTTCCCGATAATAATTACTGATGTATACATTTTCCAGACAACGTTGCAAATCTGACGTTTTATAGAAACTATTTCTATAAAATATTAGGAGTAAAAACTAAGGCGTTAGGCTTGCAAAGTGAAAAGTACAAGTCAGATTTCGCGGTACTTGTGATAACTTCATAAGTCAATGAACACTTGTTGTTGAGAGAAAAGTATAGGCATTACAATTTTTTATTAGTATATTGTAGTATTGTAGACTTTCCTACTTTTTTTGTTATAAAAAAATATATTGTACAAAAAAACTGTCCTCACATAATATTATAACTAATACAATTTTTGGTTCTCTCGAGATAGAATTAGAAGCTCCAAGAGATGTATCAGTACATTCATTGAAACCACAAGTAAACTTTTCATTTGTAATGTTTCTGCGACATGACACTCATGAGAAACATTTATAAGTAAACAATTGGAACGTTACATAGACGTAACGAAATGTTACTGGAAAATGTTTAGCGGCTACGTTTCCCCCCGCTACAGTGGGTATCATTCATGCGAAGCATCGGGGGTGTTAGTCACCCATTAAAACATTCCATTCCAAAATTCAGGCTGGTCATTTATGCTTTTATCTGAAGAAAATGTACGTGACAAGGGTCGAGCATCGCACACGACCGCTCGTTAGTCACTAGCGCCGATTTCACGAGAACCTCGAGAAGTCGCGGCCGAACTAACGAACGACTTAACTACTTCAACCGACAATGAGGGCAAAAAGGATAGTCGAAAGCAAATCCGATAGTCGAGAGATCCGAAAATGATCCGCAAACACGTCCCTGAACATCCGTTTCTGAAAGGTAACGAATTAGCATAATAGGTTGCTTAATTGTTTACATTCGCTTCTGTATCCTGGAGTTTTGTTCTTTGTTCACCTAAATCGCACACGAATACATTTCAGATGTGTATTAGAACGGTACGATTTTTTTTAAGAATATACCTACATATGTAATAAATGTTTTCGTTGATAAAATACTTCCAATTTATCCAAAAGATCTTCCGGTTACAAAACTGTTCCCTTCTACTTATCTAAGTATCAACTATACAATTATAATATAAGTAAAAATTGCATTTAATTCAACATGAAATGGTTGACATGAACATTTTTTTATACATTACTCAATTTAAGCCGAAATATTAGCGAACAAATCCGAAATCACCAAAAATACATGTATACGAATAAAAAAGGTGTCTAGGATTAAATTGATCGCATCCGATAGGGCCAGATATTACACCCAGAGACAGAAACCGATTCCAGAAGACAAAGGACGATAGAAGCTGAATTTTAATTTACCGAGACGGGATTGAGTTTTTAATATTAAGAAAAGGAACTCGAGAGTTTCGCCGGGTGATGCCGAATCGCTTAAGTGGCATTCAATACTCGCGATAGCAACAGTAGTGTTCCGCACATGCTGATCTCCATTTGGTTCAAGGAACTGTTACCGGACGGAACGAAGGTCTACTTTTCCCAGTGTGGGTCCGGCCAGGTGGTGAGATTGATACCCCGTTGGCTCATAGTCCCTGAACCCCCCAGGACGCGCTGACGGACCTCCTACCGCTTCCTATCAGGCTACCACTCTCGACTCTCGACGATACCCTCTACTCGGTCCTCGAGTATACATATATCGCGTCGCTGGTCCCGTATCCCGAGTCCCGAAGGACGTGTGGGTTATGTTCCCGGGTTATACGCCGAGTTGTAATATATGACATTCATCCTGGAACTCGCGGCCAAAATTATCTCTGCCTCATCGAGAACGTGGACTATTTCCTGGGTCGTTGGATCGTTCATGGCACGAGATAGTCATCGGTTTAATCGATCCCACTTTTGTACCCAGAGTTTCCTCTAGTATTTTATGTCTAATTTACATTGGTTACCGGATGTTTACATGATTTTATATATGTGGGTATTAAAGCATCGCGTAGAAAAATTAATAACAATAGTCATGCTGCTACCAACTGTGATGATCACAATATTGCTGATTTCGTTTTAACACCATTCAGCAATGATGAGACTAGAGATTATAATTTGATTTGAGAGCCGATGCAACTTCTACATGTAGGGACGATGCGGAAACTGATTCCACACATATCAGTAGGAATGCTGCTTCCGATTCACTCGATCAATATTCTCAAACCGGAATATTCATCTCAAATCGTCGATCCAAGTCAGTATAAAATTGCAAAAACTTGCAGAGCTGCCGTATTCTGGTTGACACCAAGTCCAATTCTATTTGCCTTTAATCATGATTTACGTGACTTTCTAAAACGATGAATCAATAAGTCTACTTAACATTACGTCTGCAGGATCCGAACGCACTTAAAGTTCAAGAATTAATTTCGCATTTGAGATTTGAAAACTGAATTAGGAAGCATGGTACTCTTATATAGATATAAATTAGATTACCATCAGACTCGACAGTGAACGAACCCAGTAAAAAAGCGCAACACAAAGAGTGCGAACGGCTAGTCCAATTTCATCGTCGAGCATCGCCGCAGGCAGCGGCTTTGCGGTTATTATATTTACATTTTCCAGATATTTTCCCGCTGTGTATATGATGCTATGTTGTGTAAATTTCGAGACGTCATTGTCGCGGGAACAAGTGAAAGCGTAGGTAACAGTGCAGAATTATGTTGTGTCCATTCTCGTCTCAATATTGAATCCCGAGTCTATTGTAGACCTCGAAGCGTGATTGTATGGCCCTTTGAAATCTCAATGAAAACCTCATTTTGACGTTCCCATGAAGGCTGCGTCGCGCTATCTTCGAGCAGCATCTTGGCTTTCGACGCTTTAAGGCGGAGGTGACAATAACCGCAATTGGGCGCTCCAAACTGACCGAAACCGCGCTACCCATTATTCATCGGTGAAAAAATTCCACCCGGCCCCGCGGAACAATCTCGGGTATCCGAAAACAAATTTTCATTTTTGTATGTCTCACGCCCCTCCCGCCCTTGTTCTCGCCATTCTCCGATGGCTCCCGTTCGTGTCGCGCGTTTCTCGATCGACAATGCCCGTTGACAATGCCCGCCAAATTACAGGACGACCCAGTCAAAATAGTCACCCCCTCTATCTTGAAATTCTGCCGGATCGTATATAATATCGCGACTAAAATCTTTCGTACACGCTCGACTTCCGCATGCTGCCTGCCTGCCATCAGAGTGCGAGACCACAAGCAACCTCGAAGCCAGGCCCCGTCGGGTCCCGAACTCTGCTCCAGCTGTATTTTCACTTATCATCGATTGCCGATCTCCAGATTTTCTTTCTCTCTCGCTCATCGTACTTTTTGTCCCCTCTATAGTCTTTTTATTATTGCGACGACAGTGTGGTACAGCAACGCGCGCCAGGTTTACATGGAGTTTAGACGAGGCCTTTGCAGCACGCGCAGTTGTTTTACGTTTCTGATTGAAATAAAACGCTGTATACGTGATTTAGGTTTATTCATCTGCCCGGAGAAGAAATTCTAGCGATCGTTAAAAAAGATACGAAATAAACGACAATTTATTTGCTCCTTAGAATATTATCCCTATTCTTTGTCATTGAATTGGAATTAAAAGACTAGACCAACAATAAAACTTGGTTGAGACAGCTTATCTATTATTGGTTGGATATTTCATGGTTGGTGGAGCTACCACTCTCGCTTGGTTGATAGATCAAATATAATAATGCTTTTAGTTGGAACAACACAATCAGGTAAATTAATGAATTTGTTTGTCTTTCTTACCGAAATTATAAACGACCGTGGAAAGCGTATATATACTCGTGCGCATTCGTCAGATAATGGCTAACATCGTCTTCGTTAGTGCAGTATAACGTCTCAGTAACTTTTTCGCGAAACACATTGTTTATAGTTTTTTTTTCGCTCACCTCGGTTACCACTCAATATATGCTTTTAAAAACGAAAATGCCCCCTCGTTGTTTTTTTCTTCCATACTGAATATTAACTTTGAATAACGAGCAATAAAGTATGGTTCTCGTAAGCTGTCAGGCCAAAACTCTGCTATTTTAATTTCTATATGCTATATATTTCTGTATGCTTTGGATCAGCCTGTAATACAAGAAGTCGTACGAATCCGTCCATCAGTATTCGCTCATTCTCTGGTGTGCAGAAATGTATTTCGCGCCAAGAGGATAATTCCTGAAAAATGATAGGAAAATTATACAAAGTATCAGGTTTCGACGATCAATCGACAAGGAAGAGCAGAATCCTCCCGTCAGACTTTTGACATGCACTATAAGAATACTTTGCTAATCGATGGCGCGTAGGTTCGGAATTCTAGAAATCTGATGAATGTCGTGGTCCAAGCGAGGATTAACGTCGCTCCACTAGCAAATTCTTTTACTCGTCGCTCGCTTCGCTTTTAATTTTTTTACTGAAAAACTCAACGTCGCGTACTTGTTTCGCAGGAGACAGATAGAAAGGAGGAAGACAGCGGAGTGAGACGGAGAGAAAACCAGCGCGCGAACGTTAGGCAGCTGTCGTCCATTCGAAGCCATTGTCAAGCAATGTTTGAGTGTTCCCGAACAGAAGAGAACACCCGGTATTGTCCCGACGAGATCCGCCGATTACGTCCATGATACGATCTCATCTGCATCCCTCCTCACCTCTCCTGTGCCCTATTCGACAATCTGCACGCTCTGTTTCTCTCTCTCTCTCTCTCTCTCTCTCTCTCTCTCTCTCTCTCTCTTTCGCTCTAGCGATGCTTCTTTATGCTGCAACTGGATGTACATGAAGATTTTACTAGCCCTTGATGTTGCATACGCGCGAGGGCTTATCCTGCGGTCAAATATCGCTCACGGCAGATTTAGATTCTGAGATTGCAGCTTACGGCTAACCGAAGCCATCGGGATTTTCATCGCGATATCCCCATTAACAATGACACGATTTAAATCATTTTGGTGATTTAAATGGCCAATCGGGGTTAAGTTTTTAAATTCACAATACGATCGAGCTCTTAATTGATGTCGCTGACTTGAGAATTAATATTTTTCGAGCCAGATTTTCTCCCTTCTATATAGATAGATTGCGGAAAGTTATAAAACCAAACTACCTATCTATAGTCTGTGTGTGTCAGACTAGATTTCAATCTTGTTTTTCTATTTCTCTGGCCCATCCTTCACTATTAGGATTTATTGACAGTATCGTTTAGTTAATCAACCCACCATAACCTCATATATTTTGTTTTTAAATTCATTCTCTAATGTCTATCTTTCTTAATTTCCTTTTAAGACTAGCAAAAATAGTTTAGACTACTAACATGTCTTGAAGTGACGAATTTAAATTTAACCCTGTGCGATTATTGATCCGAGTATTATACGAAGTGTGATTTTCCTTCTCGTGTCAATTGTCAAACATGTAATTTAGACGATTCAAAGTGGAGATTTCATCTCATGATATATTTTCAATGATCTTCAGTATTCCTATATCTAATTGGAATAAATTCCTACAATAAATTACGGTACTCTAAGAACTTGGTTCGAATTCTTAATCGACTGTTTTAATAGTACTTTGAAGATAGACCTTATTTTAGAATTTAAGGGAATACAATATTTTTTAAGAGCGTACGAACCACAATATACATTTACGTACTTATTACTAGATATTCTTAGAAGAAGCTTAATTTGAAGAACCGATAAAACTGTATTAAAAAAAAAACTTTTATAATCATGCTTAAAATAAAAGAAAGCTAAATATAAAAGGAAGGAAACCTTTAAAAAAATTGTTTATATATTAAAGAAATTTTCAACATCAGAGACCATAAAGGTAAAGAGTTACTTTTTATAAATATAATATATCTTTTTATTTAGTTGTCCCATATCTGTATAGTTTTTCCGTTGTTGCTTTACAATGCAAAATCAGTTTTTAAAACATTAATAGATCAATACAAATCTTTTAGGAATGATAGAAAAACTTAGATTGTAGAATTCTGAAAAGATCAGGTTGGTAAGTCAATTTACAGTGAAAAACTCTAACAAAAATTAAAAAAACTGTTATTGAGATGGTTCCCTGCAAGCTGTAGTAACATTTTCATTCCATGAAGGTATTCTTATATATACATATATGTATACTACTGTTTAAAGAAGGATTAAATTGCACGGCACGTCCTTAAGGAAATTGTTTTTAGCGCAATTTCGTCCTAGATTTTCGTTTAAATTTCAAAATCGAACTCAAGTAAGTTACAGTAAACAGTCTGTTTTTCAGAAATTATTTTTAAGCATTTTTATTATTCAAAATTAATATTATGTCCATGTTAAATTTTTATTTTGTTTATTTTTTAAAATGATTGCAATTTAAATTATTTTACGCTTTAGAATTTCGTGAAAAGCATCATTATAATGTTTATTTTCATTAGTCGGCGCAAATAAACATTTTCTACGTGATTTATATTTAATTTCACTTATGAATCACCTATACAGTATTTTCAGATTATAATACTAATGTTTGTAATTTATTATATATCGGAGGCTCCATTTCTATTATGAAGAGTTTTATTGAAATTTAGTTTTAATTAAAAATAAATTAATTAAAATAAAAATTAGGTTTTAATAAGATTGAAAATATGAGATATAAAGGATAAAAAAAATTTTAATAATTACAAAAATGTAGAGAAGGAAAAGTCATTTAAAAATTACGCTGAAAACATACATGTTTATGTAATATACATATATTATAAAGAACATTATTGCTTTTTTTAAAGCAACAAATACCAATGAAACAAAAGACGAATACCTTAGTCATATTGCTACAAAGTGACTCAGGGTCATCTTTTGGGTAAAACGCGAATTTAAGGGTGTGTATTATTTACAACCAGCTGTTTGCCGAAAAAGTGTTATAATGTTTTAATTATTAGAAAATTGTTAAAAAAGAAATAACTTTTCTTAAAAGTAACAATATTTATGGTTGGTTCATAAAATTTTATGTGCAAAGTTGAAGCAAAACATTTTCTGAAGAGAATAAGGGACGTTACTCTTTAAAATCTCTTCATTTTTAAAATTTTCTTTGCAAAGATTAGAAAAGTAACAAAGAAACTTAATGAAAACTATAAAATTTAAAAAAATGTTTATTTGACAGTAAAAACATATTTAAAATAAAGATATAAATCAAACGAAGAAAAGATGATGCGAAATTACTAAATTCTATAAAATATAAAAGATTTGACTTAATAAAATTTCGAATCGAAATTAATAAAATAAGTTGCACGTGAAACAAAAAGCACACCTCTATTCAAAAGAAGCAATGATTTAATTATTTTATAGCAGGTAGCTTGGAACCTTTTGAAAAGTGACCACTGATCCTCTCGAATCTCGATGAGATATCATATCCGATCCTAGATCGTAGTATCGCTGTATGGAGAAGGTCGTAAAAAGTGTGAACGCACTAAAAAAAAAACAATTCTAGGCAAAGAGTGATTTTACATCTACACATTTCAAAAGTGTATACCATATGTTACATGAAAACATCTTGAGAATGATGTAAATGTGAAATCAGAAAAAGAGAAATAATGCTTAAAACGTTTAAATTTCTTAAATCATTCAACGTTCTGGCAAGAAGTTCTTTCATTTACACGAAACCTAACAAGTTATCAATATCTCGTATCTTTTGTGATCATTCGTGTTAGATTTGAACAGGTGTCAAACTGATTTTAAGGCACATACTTATTTTACTACATTTTAAATAACTTGATTTACAATGTGAGAATTATAACATATAAAAAGCACGTGACTGATGAAATAGAAAATATTCACTTTTGTAACTGTTGTAACCTTTTTCTCTTATATTTTATGCTTCACCACAAAAATATTGACTTTATCAGGTTGATCAGGTATGGAATCATAGATATCCTTTTTTCTCATTTTAAGGGAGTTGTTGGTCCTCAAATTTTATTATGTTTCTTCTTGGTATTCATTGATCTTCTAAACGTTCGAGTCCAACGAAATAATTATAAAAAAAATGTATAAAATATATTTTTATTCGATTTTATGTCCTTTCCTTAGTACAATTTTTAGTCTGACATATAGTTCTGGTCAGAGATCTGTAAGGGGGAGATTATGTAGAATTTAAAATTATACTGGGGTTGTACATAATGAATTTAGAAAAGAAGGAGAATAATATTTTCTTTAGATAAAGAAGGAGAGAAAAAAACAAATAACATGCATACATATATGTATGATTTTCATTGAACTCCAACTTTTCAACTTCAACATCAAATGATCTTAGACTATTATTAATTATTATTAATTATTTATTATCATTTTGCTTTCAGAAGAGGATCCACACCTGGGATCGAAACGTCGGCATTTTAATTATTATTCATTTATAGTTTAATGAATGATTAATTAATTTATTTTTATTTCTTTCGATTTCTAATTCAGTCGTAAAGTATTTTATCAGTTACATTTTCCAAAAAATTCCAATAGAATAATAGAATTAATAAGTTTTAATTTTATCTCCATAAAAGCAAAAATTCATTTAGTTTAATGACTGATTAATTATCGTTTTGTAAAAACGTAGATTAAAATGGTTTCATATATGTATATTTAATAATTCATTACAAAAGAGCGAGTGACGTGAGAGTGTCTCGGCGAATGTCAATCTCAATTGTTGATCTCTCTCTGGTCAGGTCTTATATAGTTCATATAGAAAGCGTACTTCCCTTACGGGCGCAAGCATCACAAGTGGCGCCCTCTAGCTGAGAAGTAAACTGCTGTGCTAATAATATTTTTACTTGCCAATTTGGCTAAACTAACCAAATATAACGATCACATTTAAAAGTGTAGGGTATTCCTCGTTTATTATAGGCTCCTAAACTTGCACGGGGAATGGATTATACTAGTAGTTCTTCTTTCGGACACGACTGGCTCTGTTTGACGATTTCCCATTTTCGCAGTCATGCGGGACGTTCGTCTCTATGCAATAGTAGCTCGTGACATCGGACACGACTGACTAATGCATCCTGGAAAATTACATTAGCAAAGTAAAAGAGCCGAGTGTAAAGTTTAAATGCGTTTTCACGCAGTAAAGGAAAAAGGATTGAACAGTCAGGAATGGTCAGAAATTCGATTGAAAATGATAGAGAAGGATTGAAAGCGAATGTTCACTGGGTTACGCATTATCTTCACACGCACCTAAATACAAAAAATATCCCAAACTCGTGCGTAAATGTATACTTTACACCCTCGTTAGGAAATATATAGTATTACTTATAATTTTGAGATTTATTAATGTTTGAACTTGCCTACTTCGAACCAAAAATGAGTTTCGATATTTTCCATGAAAATTTAAAAACCGTCATTCAACGTGTATGTATATATATATATGTGTGTGTGTGTATAATTTTCGTCGTCTGCCTCGTTACATACGGATCGACGAGCGCTCGTGTTCTTGTACGTTACAAAAAACGTCCGTTCCAGGAATCACCGGGAGCTTCTGACCGATTCACGAATGCAGCCCTTTAATCGCTCGTGTACAGAAGCGCACAAATAGTCCTTTTTTGTTTTGTTTTTTGTCTTTATTGTTACCCCGTACTTTAAGCAGTCGAACAAATGCAACGCAGTCTTTGCAAAATCGGCGCCGATTCGGTTGTATAGGGTCGGCGCTGAAGCGACGGCACGGCGTCGAACAGACGAGACACTATGAGCCGATTAGCTGCCGTGAAATGACTTTCGAAACCACTCACGTTTCAGACTGTCGCCATTTACGTCATCAGAAAATTCTTCCCGGCCCCCGGGGGATAAATTTCATTCATAATTCCAAACGCGAACGTTCGCCGGTACCTGAATAGATGACACTCTATTTTTTTTTTTTTTTTTTTGAAAAATTGACCAACAGCCGAGCCTTCTATTTCCAGCGAGTCAACGCGATTATGCTGATTTGTCTACGCTCGTATACTAATAATGCCTAAAACGTATACAGTTAAGTTTTAACTGGTTTCGGACACAATACAAATGATACAAATATATTACTTCCGCATTGATACATTTTTCAAAAAGAAAATTCCTTTTAGTCGCGTCCCGGTTAGTTACTGACAGCCTTGATAAAGTGGGTGAAATCTGAAACCGGGGTGGAACGTATATTAGTGGCTCATGTATTCACTTTGTTCCAAGTCGGCCTGAAATCGCAAATATGGAGCTACAAGTCAGCGCAAATTTAATCATTGGAGTAGATTGAAACATTTCTAATTAAATTAATTACAGTTTAAATTGTAGGTTTTTACATAAGGTGTGTTGATGACATCCAACTTTCTGCTCCTTATTTCGACAAAATTAGGCCAATATTACGAATTTTCAACAATTTTAAGATAAAAATAAAGGTATCTGTGATTCAGTTTACGTATTAGTTTTCTAGATCTTTATTAGATAATCTGACTAATGCATACTGGAATACATTATAGGAACATATGGAAGATTACAATGGTTTTTTGGATACTCAGATTCGAGTAGTTGTAGGATTAATAAACCATGACATAAAACTTGGAGTCAACAAGGGATGATCTTATGTGGTAGTGGTTACCCACAAGACCTAATGATTAATTGGATGAAAATACCTGTTCGTCGCATTGGCAATAACAACAGCTGATAATAATAAGAACACAGAATTCATCAGAACATTTCCAATATAATTGAAGGGTTATTCGAAAAATTCGACAAAAACTTAATTAATGATAAAATCAATGTCTAAAATACAGTTGACAGATTATAAAATTAGAATATTTCGTTACTAGTGAGGTAACTGTAATTTCTTGCACCAAAAACAGTGTGGGAAATGTGGATTTCCCGCATACTATTAAGAAAAGTTAATATTAGTGAAACCAGTAGACTCCTACAAACAAGAATAAAGGAACGTGAAAAAGGAATGTTGAATATGTTGAATTTACCGTTCACAGAACAAATATGGCTTTGATTATGAAAATGTAAAAACATTAGTAACATAAGTCAACAACGGAGAAAGATAAAAAATAAGAAATAAATTTATTAATAAATTACAGAAAAACACAATAAATATATCTGATTTGAGACCATGTCATCGATCAACAATGAATAAAAACAGCTGTTACTAAATAAACTAAAAATTATAATAGAAATGCTCTTTTTACTATAGTTGTATATATACGTATATTATATAGGTATTAATTAGTGACAATTTAAAATCGTGTCTTCCTTTCCGTTTTTTCTTAAGTGAAATAATTTTTTTCTTTTTTACTTGCATAGAATCGGAATTAGACAGGGTGTGAAAAAAATTGAATTTTAACCCTCTTCAGAAAAAATGTTTATTTCTGAATACAAAAAAAATATTCTATTCAAACAATTTTTGTATTTAACAGATAAAACAAATAATTTATTTTTCGAACGACTTTCCAGTATAAAAGTTAATATTTAAAATAAATTGAATTATCGATTTAAAATATTTTGTTCTTTTTTGTTTCAATTAAAATGTACGACTAATTATTAATAAAAAATATATATAAAAAGTCACCTTAAAAAAAAAATTAAAAATAATGAATAAAAATATTCAATAAGGTGTACAACCAGCAATTAACATTAAAGACTAACAGAAATTTATACAAGTGATTCTTGTAGGTGGTATTCGGAGACTGAAATGTAATTCGCTTAGAATCTTTGAAGTAAACTTTATAAACAACATAAAAAATTTGTTGTTAATTATTTTTCATTCTCTTTATTAGTAAAATAACTTTCTTATTCCGTTTTGAGATTTAATCCAATTGTAAAAATTCATTACTTTGCACTAATGTATTGAATCAATTAATTAATGCTTATTTATGTTTAAATTAAGAAAATAAATATATATGAACGCGCATAATGAGATGTTTTTTGTTGTTTACTTTTGATTTTCTATTTACATTCGTTAAATTTAATAAAATTATAGTTTTTGTGAATATTTAAATTTAAATTCTATATCAATGTTTGTATTTTTATTTTTTTTAAGAATAAAGTCTCAAGAGGTCAGTCTACACGGCCTTTGTAAATTTGTTTTTTAATAATATTATCATCTTAACAATTGTTTAAAAAGCGGCCAGGAAATACAAAATATTCCAACATTTTTCCAAGTCGAACGAACCTTAAATAAGTTACGGACTACATCGGTAATTTTGAGATTTGTGCAAGTTCATCCGAATTCAGACAAAAAGTCTAATCCTGCTTCAGATTTTGCCGCCCTTCCCTCTAAGGATATTACTCATGCGGAAACAATAAAAAGAACTCACCTAATATTTTCCTGTGAGATTAAAAATTATCCCACTTATTAAGTATGTGTTTTTTTAAGAAGATGCAAAGAACCGACCAGTTTTATGCAATCATGACGCCGTCCGTAGACATCAAAGAACTAGGCGCAATTCGACAACACTGGCATCCAGTTTTTAACGTTTTCGCTGCTTGTCTTGACATTGGATGTGATGCTTTTACTGCATGCGTCTGGAGGAAGCACTTTTGTTGATCCCTTCATTTGAGGAAGGTTAAGGGGTCTGACAGTCGCCTGGAAATCGTAATTTGAAAGTTTTCACTTGGAGCAGCGCGTAACTTTTGTAATTCCTTTTGTTCTCGCTTTCATCATTATTAAAGCAACAACCTCGGTGTTGGTCAATTATTTTCTACATTTATTCAGTCTAATTCTGATCTTACTTATTCTCATTAAGTGTAAAAGACTTTAGTGAACAAAATGCAGAGGCTAGGATGTTGTTCAATCAAACGTTAATTACTCGATTTAAGATATGAACGGGTCATTAATTTCCAGTGATGAAGTGTTTATTTCAAACAAAAACTCAATACTAAATAAATATTTCTTTAAATTATAAGTTGAAGAAAGTAAATAATAAAAAATATTTCGTTAAGTTTGGAGCATACAAGATTGTCAAATGTAGTTGACACCTACTTCAATAAATATTCACATGACATATAATAATATGATTTTTTTGTTTCAAACAAGCTGATTATTTATAATCCAGACAATCACATTATTAATATAAATATTTATTTCATTTTACATAATAAACTTAAAAATATTAGTAATAACAATTAGTAACAGTTGTGTCACCGGTAGTATCCTCGATGACTCAGTTGTAGGTTGCAGTTCTCCAGAGTGAACCTCTGTAATCCGGTATAACTTATATAGCATCTGCGTAAATTGTTTAAGCAATTTGGTTGTAAAGTGAAGTGAATACTTTACAACTAAATACATTTCCGCATAAAACTTCATTCCATTCCATTCTGATTCCAGCAATTAGAAAAGAGAGGAAGGAAGAAAGCATCTTTTAACAAATATTTACTGGCACGAAAAAAATGTGTAAAAGTAACATGAATTTTCTCCACGGAAATATTTACAATATTTCCTTCGATTCAAACATTTTTTGAATTGCATTGTATTCAGATATTTAATTTCTTATTAATTCGAAAAATTATTCCTTCCTTAAAACGTTAGCAACATATAAAGGCAATCTATTTAATAACATAGAATGCAATTTTGAACCGATAAGGTGCTTAGCAAATGAACTATTTTCAAATGTCGATTATCCCTTATCTGCACGCATCTTTCAAATTAATTGTTTTATTTTTCTTTTTTTTTATGAAAATTGGTATGCAGGGCATTAATTAATGTTACCTATTGCCGATATTATTGACAATCGGTAACTTTTTAGTTTATCGTTCGGTAGTAATGTTTCAATGATTGGTTTGCTTTTCAGCGTTAATATATATAACTATATACTAGCGATGACCCGAACCACTATCTTAAGACATTAGAAGGCAGGTTCCTATACTACAATTGCCTTACTGATGATTCTAGTAGTAGGAACTGAGATGAAACGCAAATTTCCATCGATCTCACCTTGCTAAGAGATGGAATCACTGTATAATCAGTGCCTCGCTTAGCTAAAGGTAATGTCTTAAGGTGGTTCTAAAGTAGAACAGTTACCGACGTAACCTCAAAATACGAAAAATGAAAATTGTAAATGATTGAAACGTTTTTTCAAAATTTGGG
>JAPYZR010002371.1:0-39050 GCA_030522945.1 Trichopria nigra
TTGTATTAAAACTATTGAAGTTAATTTCTCATCATCTTTTACTTTATTTTGTACAGATATTATTTATTTCTTTTGGTTGCGAAGCAAATCTTCTTAACGGGGGCTTCGCCCCCGTGACCCCTAGCATCTTATGTAAGAGTATTTCCCGCATACTATTAGGAAAAATGTCGTTCGTTACACGTGCGGGCGTTTCCCGCACTAGTAACGAAATGTACTATTCCGAAATAGTCGGAATTCCTGAATTTCTGAAAATGCAAATGCATAATGAGTCGATAACTGACCGTCAAATCAATACATCGGTGGGTGTGGTTAAATCACTATATCTATAAATAGATATCATCCCCCTTATCCTACTCTTTCATCCAATTTCCTTTACTCTTACTATATTAATGTAATGCTAATATACTATTAACATACTACTAATATACTGTTAATATACTATTAATATACTATCATATAAAATAGCCCTTTCACGTTATCTTTTAAGGCGAACAATAATCCTCTATTATTGGAATATGGGAAATAAAATTTTCTAAATAAACATATAGAATTTTTGGATTATGCGAAAACAACCATCATAAATTCCACGTGTCACTAAACGGTTAAAAATGGCATTCTCCTCATTCGCGAGAATTACATGAAAATCATTATTTGCTCTTTGAAAATTCTGTTACTGAACGTATTATATTTTATGTCTGTATTTTTAAGAATCTGAGGTTTTTGTCCAAAAAAAAGAACATCAAGCATCTTTTTCAAAGTATTTATTGAATTCATTCCAGTGGAGTGAAAAACTCAGTAGAAAAACATCAGCAATAGCCACACTACATTTATCAAACATAAAAGATAAATAATCCCTATAGTAGAATATGACACCAGTTTCTGCCCAATTTTCTGGCCTCATATGTTAAAAGTCTAAATAAATGACCATAAACTGGTCTAAATTTCTATTAAGGGTGGTGAAACGTAAAAAGATTATGAATTGATGAATAATGGGAGTAAATTATTCTAGAGGATAAAATTTATCGCTAAATTTATTATTCTACTTTGCTGTACATATTGTTTTAAGACGATCATTATATACGTCAAGACCAGGACACGGTCGAGAAAGTTAAAAATGAGAACAATTCAATAAGACGGCTAATTCTACTAAAATGTACAGACCTTTGCATCCGCTGCAGTTGTGATATATATAATCATTAACGTTTACTTACAATCAGGTGAAAAACGTTAATATTTTTATTGAAGTTTGATGCAATTTTATATTGGATTTCCCAGCTCATAAGTATTATTCGTACGTTATTAATTACATATATATGAGAAACGTTTATTTTCCCAATAGATGAAACTGTCGTATACATTTTTTAATTTTATTTAATTATATAATGGTAAACGCTTTTAATTTTAAAAATTACGAAAATAGTAATATGTCTCGTTATATCAGATTTATACGAAATTAATAATTCAATATTTGAATATAAAAATTGAAATGTATTATAAGTCTGAAGTTTCTACCGGTTACGTTAACTATTTATGTTAAATATATCATTTTTTCTCGCATCCCAGGTAGAAATTAATCGTGGCATTCCGTTTTATTGTAAATGCCCTATATAGGAAAACCATTATAAAATCTGTATGAGAAAATCTCTCGATTCTGTCTAGATTTTATTTATAGACAATCTAGAAATTTGAAAATTATTATAAATTCTAGATAAAATATGAATTCTGTCTTGTTTCTATATATAGGTTTTATCTAGAAAATACCATATAAGATTATTTTTTTAGCAAATTTTTGTTAGGTTAGAATAAAATAGCTTTTCCTAGATGAAAACTAGACAGATTCTGTTTAGATCATGGACATAGTAGATCATTATCATGGCCCCATATACATTAAGCGTCTACCTGCGGATATTGGGGCTACATAGTTTTCCACCCTCACAGAAAAAAATATGTTCGGTGTCCGAAATGACACCCAATTGGGTGTAAACCCCAATTTTTTTAGTGTTTACACCCATTTTTTTAGTGTTTAGGACCAGTAATTATTCTTGGTAATCTAGACAGAATCGATACAGCGCCACGATTAATTTCTGCGCAAATATAGGGTGGATAAACCCCAAAAAGGATTGAAACATTTTAATAACATCTTACAACTAATCCCCCTACCTACCAGGGGGTGAAAACGGGTGTAAAAATGTTACAATGATTTAAATGAATAAAATGGAATAAAATGGCGTTAAAATGGAATTGTCATCTTTTATATCATAAATATTTAATAATTGATCAAAAGGATCTTTGAAAAATGTTGACAACGATTTTCATCCACTGGGTGACCTATTGAATAGGGGTGAAATTTAAAAATAATTTTTGTTTTTTTTTTAATTGCACGAATGTCATTCAATTATTTCATAAATTGGCGGGTATTTCATATATGTCGACAACAAAATATATTTCTGAATTTAATACAGTTTTGTTTGAAATGACGTTAAATTTCATCATTATGTCGCGTGTTTATATTCAACTAAATATTTCGTTACAACCATTGGCAAAATGGCTATTGAGCCTTTAATTGACAAGAAATTATGTATATAAAATCATAAGAAAGTATATTGAATTACTCCCGTATGATTGATGCAATTCATTTATAAAATATTACGTTAAAGTTAAGTTGGTACTGTTGACAGTAGCGGGAGAGAGAAGGCGATGGATGAAATTCTCTCGGCGATAGGCGGTCAAATGCCCGCTATTATCTGTCGCTGATAAGAGCGTCTATTTGCATTTGGTGTGCGCTATCGCGGCGGCGGTATCGAGCCCTTTACGGTAGCGTTCGCTCTCGGTTTCGTCTAATAAGCTCCCACGAATTCCACCTAATGGATTTATCGGCCACACCGATCAATGCTTAGTATCGCCCCGAGCGATCGAACTTCTATCCTCTTTCAGACCTTATACCCTTCCTTCGCACCTCCTTGGTGCACTCGCAAGAGTGCACATTAAATGAAGTGCGATGTAGTTTTATATCGATAGATCTTTTTTATTCAAAGATTCAGATGGGAAAAAGTGCGAAATTTTTTATATGACATTTTTTTATTTGATTTTTGACGATACTTTCAATGTTGGAAATAAATTATCAACTTATTTAATTATGAAATATTTCATTAGCGAGGTGAAAGCTATTAATCTTAAATGAGTATATTATGCACCATGGGCGTAAAATGCGATTTTACGTCCTACTTTCATACACTATTTTATAGTATGTATACGCAAAATTCGAAAAAGTTAAGTTTTTAAATTGTAGGTTCCTTTTACAGCAATTCAAATGAATACATTAAATCTCACGATGGAGGAGTCAATAAGTAGATAGTTAGACTTTAATGGAATTAGTAAATCTGCAATCGAAAGTTAAAAAATTGCAATTCTGACAGGGCGCATCAAAATTATGAAAAATAAGTCTATCTTTATGATAAATTCAATGCGTACCAGATTGCAAACTAATGAAATGATTTGGATGTATTTTATGTATAAATTAATTTTTATCTACCAAATATCATACTTTAGAGCCCTATATTTACATTTTTAACACCTCATTTTTTTTTTAAGCTGTAGTCACTGGCTCAAGAACAGTACTGAAGTTAACAAATTTCTCATAGGAAAGAACATTTTTCAATGATTTGGTATTATTTAACAGCTAAATGCAACATTTTCGAAATATGTATAGTTTGTTGGGATGAGTTTCGTTTTTAAATTTTATGCACTTGTGTGTTGTACTCTTTACGTATACCAGTAGGACACATTCGTAGCAAGGTTCAAATCACTTCTTATCATACGAAATACAAAAAAGCATTTGTATAATTACTTTAAATATGTCGTTAAAAAAATTACAGTAGCTTAATTCTTGAAATGTCAATTTTTCAAAAAGATTTGACATGTGACTTTCACATACATTTTCAAAGGTTAACTTTATTATATACCGTTCTATTTGGTAAAATGCAATTTACTTATTGTATTGATATATTTTTTTTCAAATATAAATAATATTTTGTTTTAATTTCCTGTATATGATAATGAAGATTAACAAATATTGATACGGATCCATCAGTCAGTAAAAGCTATAGATCATGAAGGAAAATGCAAAGCATAAAAGTTAATTATTAACAATTCATAAAAATATTTATAAAAGAATGACAAAATTAATAAGTCGAAAAAGTTGATCAAAGTATAGTGATATTTATTAATTGAATAATTACAATATTGATGATAATTTGGGTTGCAAGAAATAAATTATCAAAAGCCACATTGATTGAAAACAAAAATATCAAAATTAAAAAGATAAAATAAAATTGTCGAAAAATAATAAACATTCATAAAATGTCTATTGAAGCTTTAAAACTTTTTAATTATAAAAACAAAACCCTTGAAGTCGTTGCTCAAAAGTCACTTAGAGTCTCTTTAAATTAATCGTGAATATATGATATGAATAGATATGAGTATGTGAAAATAAAGTGCTACAAACTATGCCTATTAAAATGGTTCCTCTCTGGTAGAAATGAAAAAAAAATGTTAAGACAAAAATTTATAAACTTTCTACTAAATTTATAAAAAATTTCTACTAGGACCCTTATTCTCAAGATTAAAAAAAAATAATAATACAAAAATAAACCATGCCATATACTTGTACAAAATAATCGACAGGTCTTTGAATAGGTATATATATATATATATATATATGTATACATCGAACAAGTTTGTCAGTGCAGAGTCGCGGTTTTATTCCTAATAGCATTTTCACCGTGATCCAACGAGATTTCGTCGCATATTCCGCATTGAATAGCAGATTGCCGATTGATCGGATACGAAATATATATATACGCCACTGCGTTTTACAGCGGGGAATTCGGCTGGTGAAAATAGAAAGGCAGAATGATATCCATCGGGAATATTAGATGAATGGCGGGACGACAAAGGGACGAAGATTCGAGTCTACGGTAAAGAGAGCGCTGGCACTTTTGTGGGGAGATCGAACCGTCTGGATGTCGTATGTAGACATAAGCGTCACGACTCCTACATTCGATGAATTGTTGCTGATCATCCAAGACCATTTTTTATAATTTTAATTAACATGAATATTAATTATTTGATTCCGTCGGAAATTTAAACTTTTTAATATGACCTAGTAAAGTTTGTTAACAATCATATATGATTCACCTATACTATACAGAGTATTTGTCAAATTTTTAACTATGTATTGTTTGAAATATATTCTAATATAAGAGCGTATCTATGTGACTGTCGGCGATTTCAAATCAGGTTATTGTTGATGTTGCGGTCACTTGATCCTCTCCTTTTTCGAGTCAATCCGGGCAAAGGTTTGTTTGCGTATATATATATATATATATGTACACTCCTACTCATTTCATCATCAATATTTGTATATTCCGTAGTTCAAACAATGAAAATTTTAATAAATAATTTTTTTAAGTATTTTTAATACTATTTAACAAAAATATGTATCCTGTACGACGTACAATATATATATGTGTGTGTTTGTGTATACGTGAGGTAACAAGTGCATTTTACACCAATTCATGTAATTCAAGAAAGCGTCAGCCAGACGAAGAAATTCAAGTACTCGAATGTTCGCACGATAATCAAATAATTCAATTAATTCCGTGGCGAACAAATGCACACGGGATTACGCGTGTTAAAATAAGGAAGCAATGCGAAATTATAATATTACTAATGAAAGCGATAACAATCATATTATTATAATTAAAAAACCAATTAAAACACATGTTTTACGATAATATCCTGCATGCTCAACGAACAATAAAAATTCACAGAAAATCAATTAAAAATATGCGACCAGTTAATTGAAATGATTTCAATTTCATGAGCTTCCACTTGCAAGCTGTCAGGATATACGCACAGATCTCGCTTCGTTTTTAAATTAATAATTTGAACACAAACCTAACCCATGGCAATAACATTGACTGATAACACGTTTTACCGACATTACATGAACAGTCGCCGCTTTCATTCTTTCATTTAAAAGAGAGGCTAAGACGTTCACAATTTCGCTGTCAGGTGCCAAAATAATAAATTCTACATTTACAAATTATTTTTTGTTCATAAGAAATGCATGACATTTCATTGTATTTAATTTATAATCATCACCAACGGCATCTTATGAATAAAATACATCGAATTAAAAAAAAAACACACAATTTTACAATTGAATTTGAACACCAAATTTGAAAAAATTCACGGATCGGCTCATTCGTCGCGACCGCGATAAATCATCATTTTTTTGCCCAACATTCGAATCCCCGACGAAATCAACCACTGTCACTCGCAGATTACGTTTACCCTCCTTTGTTATCTATCTGCTTTCGGTACATACGCGTATACGTCGCGTTACTCTAGCAGGCGCACATCCGTGTATATACATACACGAATCATCCAGCTCGAGCCCATGAGAACGTTCGTTGCGCTTAACGCAAGTTTTTTAAAGTCCCCCTCCCTCCGCTCTGCTATCACGTAAAAAAAAAAAACTGTGTGAAAAAGCGTTATTTTCGGGGTGAAACTCGACGCCGATCTACGTTTTTTTTTTTTTATAGTGCATTTTTAACCCCCTAAAGCGCAAAAGAGAGAGATGGAAAATGCGTACTGGAAAAAAAGCGAGAGAATAGAAGAAAGAGGGCAAATTTTAACGAGGAGATACACTTTTTTTCGAATTACCTCCTTTGTCGGTTTATCAGT
Organism: Trichopria nigra; assembly: GCA_030522945.1. NCBI lineage: Eukaryota > Metazoa > Arthropoda > Insecta > Hymenoptera > Diapriidae > Trichopria > Trichopria nigra. Next base: position 6,751 of record JAPYZR010002371.1, read on the forward strand.
GACGGAACATTCGGGTAAATTGCGTAAAGGAGTCTATTCATTCCTGTCGCTCGATGCCATTCATTTTTACTAACCTTTTTAATATTTTTCACTGGTGGTAATAAATACTTTAATTTATATGAAAATGAGAAAATGAGATAAGAAGTTTAGAAACCATAATAGTTCTAATCTAATTTGTAAAAACGGAAGTGAAAAGAGGAATTGTTTTAAAAACTCGACACAAGTTTGTAGTTTACAATGTTTTCTTCCATGTGAGATAACAGTCGTTTTTAATTAAATTAATTACGATTCAATTAATCTTATTCGTCGTTTATTTTACGTTTTGTTTCTCCAGATTTATGATAAATTGGTTTCTATTATATTTACGACACTGATACTTGTAACGAAGAAATTGAATTAATTGCACGATAACGCATTTTTTTTTATTATAAATTCATTAATTTAAAAAATGCATCCATTTTGGAAGCTAATAATAAATTAGATAAATTTGACTGATATTATTATGTATTCCAATTAATTTAAAATATTCGTGACTGATAATAAAAATATTTATTTCACTATCAAAGGCAATATAAAATAAATGCACTGTAAAACTTGCCATTGGAAGTCCGAGTTATCTTCATATCACATGTAAAGTGTCTTATCATTTTCTGAACCAATATCATCATTTATTTTTAAAATAATATTACCAGATTGAAAATGATTTAATCTTATTTTATGTATTAATTTTGTGAATGTTATAGTTATTTATAATTAAATGATTTTTCAAGATTATTCGAGATCTCTCGCGAGACCGTTAATGATATGTATATTATACAGTCGACAACCGCACGCAATGTGTGTGTGTGTGTGTGTGTGTGTCACCAATCAGCTAATGAATTATTAATCAATATTTTTCAAGTGGCTCGTTATCGATGAGCAGGATAAAAATCGAAAGTCGCACAGGTAAATGCTGTGGATTTGAAAAAAAAGAGGCGATCGAAAGGGGGATGCATCCTGCATATTCACCGAATTTCTAAATCGGGAGGGTACACACGTATACGCGCCGCCGCCAAAAAAACCGTCATTGTACGTACCGGACGAATAATAAGGACCCGTGACGTCACAACGCGTAAAACGCCTGTTTTTTCCTCGAGAGCGAATCCGCCGCTTCTTTAGAATTTTTCAATTTCTGGGTCATGGGAAGGTGAGCTCTGGACGAGGGTTGCACTGATCTTGGAAACTGATTTTTTTGCCTCCCTCCTCGTTGCGCGGCCGCGCGATTAATGTACGTAGATGCTATTCAAAAGGGGTTTCCCTTTCGAAGTTTCCGGGAAAATGCGCGCATCAATTGTGTGCGGAGGGTTAATGCCCGATTGTAATCGAAGTAAGGGAAATTACCCGAAAAATCGGTACGTTGACGAAGTATTGCCACTTTCGGTTTCGATATAGCAATGAATTTTTTTTCGTACTCGTCGGTATTTTTCATTGTGCCAACCGCAGTACGTGTAATTGGAGCGCTTCATGAAGGATTTTAATGACAATATCGACGATTTTCGTTCAAAACCTTTCGGACGGCGGGTATGTAGGTATAGCAATCGACGTCATGTATGAAATATATACGCGATACCCAACTGAATTGTTAACTTCAGCGTCCTGTTCTCGAAATTCCTATAATACGTGTATAGTTATGGTGCATGCACCTTTAGTACTTTCCGAGATAAGCATCCTTATCGAATTTCAGACTGAAATATTATATGAAAAATGTAAGCACATATTGTTTTAACGAAACGTTTAAATATATGAAATTAAATAAAAATCGATGACGAGAGTAAATCGTCGCGAGAGTTATCAGACGAACTCGCCCGCATAACTCATCGTTTGATTTATTCGACATTAGTCAGAGACTGATAATGGTATTGACTCTGAAGAATGTAAAATCGAGGTGCGACCCTCTTATCGTGTACCTCTCTCGGTACCGTCCCGATCGTTCCACGCTTTTATCTTCCCCTTATTTTTTTCGATAAAAAAACACGTCTCATCGGAACTATGAAACTTACGGTATTGCGGAACGACGCCGCCGGCCGTGGCGTGAAGTATCCTCGTGCCTTATCTAGAAATAAACACAGCGTTAGCTTAAAATTTATGTAAATAACGAGTGAACGATAGTCACGAATGTTACCGATACTTATGCGAAAATAGAGTCAATGTCGGTAATAAGAAATCAATAAAGCTACTCTGAATCATTATTGATGATGACATTCAAATATTGACATGAAATGTAGATGTCGCAGCACGTCATGATGTCAATTCTATTAACTCGATGGTGGGTTGAGATGAGATGAAATATATCCATATTGATCGTTAACTATATATTACAAAAAAGAAAGGCAAAATTCAGATTATCCGGTATAATTTTTACTGCAGCATTACATTATAATTACTTTCTTCAATTACAATGTATTATATTATTGAGTTAATGAGACAATTTTTATGTGAAAACGTAGCGTGCAGGAGCGGAGAGATGACATCTTTTCCGGACCCAAAGACTGTAATCTACGTGACATAAAACGACGTCATGCTAATTACTTTCGAAGGCTCGTCAAGTTTTATTTTACAGCCAGATTACGAATATGAGAATTGAATTACGGCGCTGTACGTAAATCCGACACGAAGCAACGTCAATTTCTTTGTTTTATTTTACGGACTGTTATTTGGTCGTAATTACATCGCAGGTGTGATTCTTTTTACGATTGTGAATAAAAATGTTGTCAACTTTTGACATTTATGGTCTTACGCTTAGACGTCATTCATATATCGAAATAAATATGTAAAGGATGGTTTACACTGCTTTGTCTAATTTAAAACTAAAATTTTGTTATGATAGTAAATAGTGATTTTTGAAAATGCATGTTTTTGCATTGACGACAAAAGTATTAGGTCAACGGTTCATAACATGATCCTAATGAAAAAATGTTGATTTCGCGAAAAATAGGATTATATAGGAAAATATTATTGTTACGGAGCTCGTGTCATAAAGTTGCGTCAAAGTTGTTACTATTCCGATCTTATCTCTTAGACGTACATATTTTTTTACGGTCCGCCTAGCGCAAAGTTTCAGATGTCTACTCGTCGGCTGATGCGGCAATGTAGGCAATAGCGAGTATCCAGCTGTAATTCCATACACCTTTCAAGCATATATACAGAAAATTGAATATACATAAGAATGAATAAGGATGCATGACTCCAAAATGTTTCCGATCGAATAATTTGTCAAAATTAAAAATATCTTTTGAACTCGGATCGACAAAATCTGACACGAAGGTCGGAACCGCAAGCTGTCGACTTCATTTTAAAGATAAGCTTCAAAATAGTGTGCTGATTTTTATTAGTCCTAGACAATACTTGCATTTTTATCTGTTTACAATGGTGTTTGAATCTAAAAAGTTTTTATCTTCCATCATACTAACCTAAAATTCAGACTGGGTTGCGGTTTTCCGCGAGAGAGGAATCGTGCAATCTCGCGATGAACGAGGTGGCCAGTTGACGCTACCAGTTTTTCTTGGTGGTCGCGTTATCCAGCAGTCGCCATGGTGTCGCATTTGCGACTGCAGCTGCAACTGCATCCACTGACCATTCGCGTCCGTCCGCCTCAATAGCGCGGTAATAATGCATTACCCATTCACGGCAACTTCGCCATCGTCGAGGAGATTTCCTTTGTTACGTTTCTTGCCGCTCTTTTTTAAACCCTCCCAAGCTCCCGCAGGCCACCGACGAAAGCTTTTTTCATTTGTCGAATCATCGCAAACTGACATTTATGTGTCTAGCCAATTAAAATTACGGATCGACTTTGTCCAATTTATTGGACATAAATGCATAATTTTGCCCATGAAATATTCACGATGCATTTTTTTGTTTGCCTGTAAGAGCTATTTCTTTTCTTCAATAAAATATACGCAGAAGTAAGTCGAGTGTAAAAACGCCCAAAAATATTAATCTGAAATTCAAATATTTTTTTAGTCTTATTTATTCTTTTGCCATCTGTGTTTAACATTTATAAAGGTATGGGAGTCTGGAATGTTAGGTTTATATTTCGGGGAATAAAATATCCTGGTTTAATACCCAAATAGCGCAAGTACGACCAGTTGAACTACAATAGACGCGCAATGGATGTACAATGGACGTAAACATAAATAGGTTTACTAATGGACGGTAACTGGGACCTACATACGTACTGAGTCTGGACATCCATTGTTCGTAGATATCGGGACATCCAATGTACGTCCAATTTTCGTCCATGGAGGAGAATCATGGACGGCCAGCGGGCATCCAATACTAATTGGGTTTCACATTTATTTCTAAAAGAAAAACTGTTTGCAATTCAATTAAAGCCGGATATTTCAAACACTTGCAGCGGGCTACTGTTGTCATAACGACTTTTCTTACGGACCAGTCTCGGCAGAAAAAAGTGATTAATAAATCGTTGGATCTCGCGTAACGTATATTGACATATTTAGAGACAAGTAAATCGCACATATCAAGGCTCATTCCCATATAACACCGTTTGAATTTCACTCTTAGAATTATTTTCTTACGTAATTATATACTTGGTATAAGATTACGCAATGACAAAAAAGCGTTACAGAGAAAATTCATAACAAGTTCAGTACGAAAGTCTCACTGTGAACTTTTTTCCTTCTAAAATGTACGCGTGTATTTTTCAATTAGGTAAGTATAGAAACGTAAATGGAATGAGAATTAGGCATAAATATTCACTATTGATATTCTATCCAAGTTTGTACAATTTATTACATTTACAACTTTCTACTCGGAGCAAGAGGATTATGCACATGCAGTGTGCAAATCTATTCAAGGCAATTTATTAAATATGTAATTTCAGATATATTTATAAGCCATAATAATCGATAAAATTATACAGATAAATATTATATGCGTATTATACTGCAATTATTTAACTGTGAATTTCTCCGAACCGCGAATATTAAATGAGCAATTGAAAATAATTGGCCATTGCGTTTCCATTAATTAATTTATTATTTTACTCTACGTTTCGATATCATTTTTGATATTCTCCACAGGAGTTTTAACCTTTATAACAAAAGTTTTTTAAAATTATCACTTTTTTACATATATACAAAAAAAGGTGAAACAAATACAAGAATAACCTCTCTAAATTTCTTGGAGTGACATTTCACTCTTTTTGGAGTAAAAATTCTCCGGCTCACTCCAATGTAGAGTGAAATTTCACTCCAAAAAGTGTGAAATATCACTCTTAAACAGTGAAAGTTTACTCTTTTGAAGAGTGGCTCAATTTTCACTTTTTGTGAAGTGAAATCTCACTCCAAGAAATTTAAAGAGACGGTTGTTATGACTTATAAGCGTTGAACGTGTGTTCATCGTTTGAATTGAAAGACTGTTAACTATAAATTATTTAAAATTCTTTGATTTAATCGTAAGATGTATTATTATAGTTACTAAAAGTGAGATTGTATACTACAATTAAATAAAAACATTGAAAATGGATAAAAACTTTTTATTTTTCAAAAGATGTTGCATGTTAATGCGTAACCGACATTATTGAATGCCGAATGGCAGGCATTAGAATGCTATACTTATATTTGTTTATGTTTATTTATGCGTGTGGCTTAGAATGTATGGATAAGGTGTAAATTAATATTATGAATTATGTTATCTTGGTATCTGCAAGTAAGTCATTATACATATACAGAATTTGAATTTTCGGTGTCGGTGCGGTAGTTATAACTACATTGTTATGTAAATGTAAATGCACGATTATACGATGCGACTCTCAACCCTTCGTGGGTGCATTTCCCACTGTTCTTATGGCGAATTAAAATTCCGCGCCGTCGCATCGCACCCCCCGAAGAAAAATCTTCTCGATCTTAATTCGGCCAAGACGTTGCGTATTTTCTCCCTGTCCGCGCTTATCCGGGACGTTGAAAAGGGCGATACTCGCTAATCCCGGTGCCGAGACGACGGCTTGATGCGTATATATATATATATGTGTGTCGGGTCTGGACGAAGAAGCAAGTCCTCGGTACGCAACGGCTCCGAATAAAAAAAATATCGAGATTCTTTAAATCCCGGGGCTTTGCGTGCCGCGAAAAAAGGTGCGGGGTCGTATATGGGAATTAGGGATGGTTTGCGTCCCTTGCCCCAATCGCCCCCTCCCTGCCCTCCCCAGCAGCTCCCAAGGAGGCGAAGGTGAGCGTGCGTGTGTTTACGTTGCACGCGTGTGCGCGAGTCCGATGAGCGGGGGATGACGAGTGAATGACAGGACAATGAGCCTGGTTTGATGCACGCGAATGCTTTATGACGATTCAATATATGCCGGGAGCTGCATTCTTAATGCACCCAGGGCAGGTCTCGAGTTTCTTCGTGAAACTTACTTTCTTCGTCTCTCTTACTCTCTCTCTCTCTCTCTCTCTCTCTGTCTCTCTTCCTCTTCTAGTGTCTTCTAGAAAAGGTAAGGGGATTCTCAATCGTAGGGATGGGGCGATGAAAACCCATGGCGGAATTTGATTTACCATAATGGGAGATGCTTACTTAAGAGCCGCGAGATATCCGGTTTGGCGATAATGCGATGCGATCATTCGGATCGAAGAAGACGTCTCGCGAAGTGAATGCATATACTTTTTTGTTCACTAATATATATATATATATATATATATATATATATTAAAACATATTTAATTTAGATCTTCATTGGATATGTACCCTTACGGAAATGTACACCAAAAACTATTGTTCGGGGTCCGAAATGACACCCAAGTCGGTGTAAACAATAAAAAAATGGGTGTAAACACTAAAAAAATTGGGGTTTACACCCAATTGGGTGTCAGAATTCTTATTCAAACCAAAAATTGAATAATACGCTTTCCATTTGTCACAAAAATGTTCTTTGTTTCGTTATCTTACCTCTTGAATAATCATTTTCCTTTAAAAGCTTCCGCTAATATTGTATTTTCCTTTTTGAAAATGTTGCGCCGTCTATTCAACGATTAAATCACCTACAATTTTGAAGGACGCACACTTATCGGCTATACAAATTCGAAATTAACGATTGTTTTAGAAAACATACGTCTGAAGTCAATGACCCTGTAGAAACAAAAGTTCCTCGTCATTTTTTAAATATCATTAAATTGGGAAGTTTTGAGGTGGTGATTACGAATTTGACGTCAAATTTGAGAGTAAGTAATCAATATTTCAGTATAATATACAGGTATAATAGGAAAAAAAACTGATATAAAAATTTATGTCAATAATGACTACTACGCCATTATTGATCCGCCATATTAGATTAGAATATTTTTTAATTTCTGACTTCAAATTCCCGATTGTATTTTTTCAATTATTTTTCAAATGATATTTTCCAATTATGTCCATTATATATTTTTCTATTGTAACTTGATATTTTAAATCCGCCATTTTAAACTCGCCATCTTGAATTTCGAAAATTGAATGAATTAATAGTAATCCCAAATCTTCGCCCACTAAAGGCTAATGATGTTGTAATTCAATCATAGAATTTGAATCCACAAAATGTGCAATAAATATACTCATATAAGCGACCGTTGAAAGAGGCAAATGTCATTTATGGAACCACGTGCTAACTACTTTAATGAATTAAACAAAAGTTGATTGGGCTACTTTTCATTTTATAATATTTTTCAACATCAAAATTATAAAGTATTCTATTTTATTATGGTTTCAAAAATTTTGAGTGCTAGAAAGAAATTTACACTGAATATTTTGTTATAAGCCAATTTTACGAATTTGCTCTGTAAATATGAATCACTGTAAAACCGCTGATTGTCAGCGAATCAGTGAATAGTCGCTGATTAAATCAGTAAACTACTTGTTACTGATTCATAAGTTAAATTTAAATTTCACTGAAATAATCAGTGAAATACAGTCCACTAAATTAATCAGTAAAATACACATTTCGTCCTCTCTTCTCGTCCTCTCTTCCTATCTATCTATCTACCTCAGCATACATAACAGTTTCATGGTCACTTTATTTTTAAACAATATAAACTTTTACATGATTAAAAGTTCTGCATCAGCTGGGTTAAATCAGTGATTAATGACTTTCATTATTTGCATCAGTGAACCTCATATTTAACTGATTGTATATCAGTGAAATTAGCTGTAAAATCAGCTATAATTTTTTCCAGTAATTTCCAGTAATTTTTATTTAGAGAGTACTACGGGTAATGTCATCGAATGCTACTTTAATTCATACTGATTTATATTTAATGTACCATAGATAATTTTTTATAGATAATTTTCCGCTCTACAATTGGTTGTTTGAAATATTTCAAATTTTGCAATATTTTTTGTTTCACTATACACATATATATATATATATATATGTGTGTATTATTGAAAACAAATGTAAACAATAAAAAACTAAAAAAGAAAACACTTTCGGTAGTCTTTGGAATATTGGGGTCGAAATGCAGCCAAAAAACAATTTCTCTTATCATCTTCGTGATTATAACAGGGAAAAAGTACAACGAAAACGTATCTTTTTCAAAGATTTACCCACTCTTTTGGTATGGGGATAACAAATTCGATAAAATCAAATCCAATGAGATATGAATCAAATCCGATCGGATCAAATAATTTTTTCCTATAAATGGGATTTTATAATCACATACATTTGGACCTCACCTGCTATATTTCAATGGCACATGTATAATATATACTATTCTTCGTCCCTATTGTCCGGAAAAAGTCAATAAAATGTAGTGCACAAATTCTTCAGGTATTATTGCATAAAATATAATTAAATTTTAATGAGAAGCAATTGTAAACATTAAAGTTATAAATTTATAAAATTTATATCTACTCGGGTGAAAAAGTATTATTTATAAACATTTAAACAGATCTAAATAGATCGAAGCAGTTCTTTATAAAATGTTCTTCATTATTAATCTGGATTATTTTCCAGTAAACGAAACATTACTGAAAATTATTCACAAGCTAAAAAAAAGGATTGAGAAATAATAAAAAATAAATGAATGCTTCTTAATAATTCCTCATTGTTCTCAATTTTATTTTCTAACATGCAATCATTTTTCATTTACTGGGTTATGATAATCTAGACATATTCTCAATTAATCCGGACTCTTCTCATGGTTCTTCCGTGCGTGAAATAGGCTTTTTTATCAATTACTCCCTGTGTATGCAAAAGTAATGCTAATTTTGTTCGTAAATTTAAGTTTATACATACATACGTAGGAAAAACATTAAAAGCGCTTAAAGTGCGCAAATTACCTATTTGCACACTTGAGGCCTGCGTTATCGCACATCTATGAAAATGTTCCATTTTGGACACCAGTAGATGTCTAAACTACTATATAATGTGAAAATGTTTATATTGGTATCACATATCGAACATTGCGTCCCAGGTAGAAATTAATGCATTCCGTTTTATTGTAAAGGCCCTATATATCGGAAAACCATTATAAAATCTGCACGAGAAGATCTCTCGATTCTGTCCAGATTTTATTATGTCTCGTTTCTATATCGGTTTTGTCTAGAAAATACTAGATATGATTATTTTTATAGCAAATTTTTTTTAGGTTAGAATAAAATAGCTTTTCCTATAGATGAAAACTAGACAGATTATGTTTAGATCGTGGACATTGATTGTTATCATGGCGCGCCATATACATTAAGCGTATACCTGCGGATGTTGATGGGGCTACAGAGTTTTCCAGTCTAGAACTAGTAATTATTCTTGGTAATCTAGACAGAATCGATACAGCGCCGAAATTAGGCAAATCATTTGTTTACAAAGGTATTCATAATAATGACATTTTTACAAATGTTGTCAGATATATTCGCGAAGAGAAAAGCTTATATTTAATCTGAACAGAGATGAAGCCAAAATTCGCATCAAGGAAGATTTTAACTTATAAGAATTCGATATATTAAGTTTACAGATATACATGAATAAAGTTAATAAATATGAATTCTATTAGACCAAATTTAAATATGTATTTCAACCTGATTAGTTCAGATCTAACTTATCTCATTATAGTAAAGATATATATGCAGCATATGTAATCTATTTCTATCTGATAGTAGAAAAGCCGGCTGAAATTGAGTACTTATTATATAGCGTATATTTTCAGATCTGATCATCCGCTACCGGTCTATTGATGTGGCAATAATTTATATGTACGATTAATCATAGAATATACAACTATGACGAAAAAGCGGGCGAGTCCGAAATTACGTATATACTTGATTAAAACGCATAATGTAACGCAACAAAAGTATCAGATATACCTGTCGTTCCTTTTGTACCTTTGCGCGAATAAAAACTTCCACGCAAATGTTCGTATTCGGAATGTTAATTAACAACTCATTAATTAAAAGTAATGTATTCGAACGGAGCCTTTTTTGCCGTATAGCGGCATGAGATTAATCCACATGGCACATTCCGACAAAGTCAACGTCGAACGTACATTTGTGTACCGATGCAACGCATATTTCACGCGAATTCCTTGTAATTATTGAGCAGACGGATCAATGCCGCGCGGGACATTTATTAAGTGTCCTCGAAATCGTTTCTATTTTACTTACGCAGCACGTGATTCATCCCATTCGATATAATTTCGCATTATACATTAGCGATATAAATCACTGGCCGGTCATCTCTCTGTATATATATATACGGCAGATCTGCCGCTCGAAATCTCTTCCGGGTTGAAATGCCACATATATACAGCTTATATATATGCAAAATTTTAAAGCACACAGTCTCGAGCACTTCCGGTGGCCTACTTGGACATACTTTTGAGATATGATTCTATACTAGCCTAACTCGGTAATGACCTATCGCAATGTGAAAAATGGATATATGTTTACTTTACAGAGCGTATAGCCTCTAAGAGTCGTATACATTTGTTATTAATCACTTGAGAATAAAAGTTTTTTTATCATTTTACTTTTATATATTGTATATTGAGCACAAAAAATCTTTGAATCAATGAATTTAAAGATTTTTTATTACATATATACCATGAAGAAATCGATGAAAGCTATTATTCAAAATAAATCGATATATATATATATATATATGTGTGTGTGCGTGCGTGCGCTCGCGCGCGCGCGCGTATGTTTGTGTGTGTGTGTGTGTGTGTGTGTGTGTGTGTGACGTACTCATTCATTCTATTTATAAATATCGTTTACTTTTATGTTTATATGCACATTTAAATGATTACAATAGAAAAAAATTTCAGAAAAATAATTGTCTGTATATATTATTACAGACTGTACATGCAAAACTTAATTTATATACAACTCTTCATTTTTTGTCTAAATTTTTCAGCATATTTATTGGTTTAATATTTTTTTGTATGAAACATATTGCATCGTTCAATAATTTTCAATAATCACAAACACAACAATTTTTGGTCGAGAGTCTTTATAAAATATATTCTATATATTTAATATATTCTATATATATATGTGTCAGAAAGACTCTCGACAAGTTCAGTGTAGTGATCAGTCGATGGAAGATCAATCAATCAGCGCCAGCGAACGGAAAATAGAGGAACCCTGAAGAAAATCGTTTAATGTCGTTACCGACTGTGCGACATTTGCAGCTCATGACCCTCATGACTGTTCTGGATATTGGATGGATATTTTCATGATTTGTACTTTAATAAGTTTGACGCCTTGAGTATTGTTTTTTTATTGTTGCACGGTGCGTTTATTTTCATGTTATTAATGATATAATCTAATAGGGACAAGTTTGAAATGTAAATTTATCGATTTTCTCCGGAACACTTTTTATCTTCCAAAAGTACATTAATTTTTTTAGCGATTCTTAAAGAACATGCTTTTTTATTATTACAAAAATTACATGAGAACTGTTAATTTATTGTAACAGATCCTCGAAATAATGAAAAAATGTACTATTTAATGTTTAAATTGCATGACGTTAAACTCTTTGAATTTTCTCTTAATTTTTTTTTTTTTTTAATTTTTCGAGGATTCCTGTTAAGAAATGTTTAATTGAAACAAAGCGTTGAAATTATTTAATTGAAAATAAAATAGGATTGATGATCCCTTCTCCCATTGATAATTTCATTAAAGACATAATTTTGAGTGTTAAAGTCATTTTAATATTTTCTTTCAAGATCTGACTTCCAGATATCCGACCTCCAAGATAACAAACGGTCACATGATGTTTATTGGCTCTATAGAGTACTACGCAGCAATCGAAACTGATGGATTGAAATTAATAAAAATGCATTCATTTCGCCGTTTACAAAATCATATTTTTGAATGCTTTTTAAAATGCAAAAAAAAAAACATGAATGGATTTCAATAAATTTTTATGAAGTAACTGTTTAATACGCTTGAATACATTACAAATCTATAAATAATCTGAAAATTCACAAAGTAGACTCTAAATAATTTTGAAAACATTTGAATCTAAGGATGAGAAATTCTTAAAATTTCTAAATGTATAGCCAAACACTCAAATCAGTTAAATAAAAAAAAAATAAATCCTTAAAATTGAGGGACAAAATATAGAATTCAAATGCATTGAAATGTATTGAAATGCATTAAATTCTGAATCTATTTAAATCAATTTCCGATTACTGGGTACACATTTATGTAGATTATGAAGGATACCGTTTTTCAAATTCATTCAAATATGTTTTTTATAATTCACCGTTACATGGTTTGTCATTCCCTACAGTTATTCATGTATATATCAATATTTCATACAACGCACTGAACTATAGTAATATTTAAACGTTTTTGAAGTGTCCTTCAATACATTCAATACAACAAAAGTAAAATGCAATACATATATACAACATTTAATTATTTCTGACAACTTATTGCTAAGAATACTACTATACTTACGACCTGAAAAATAATTGATATGAAATGAATTTCCATGTATAAATAATATATATGTATAGCTTATATATATATGATATCACAAATACTCTGAAAATCTTTTGGAGTATGATCTCACTCCACTATTATTCTATATAAGTATACATATATATATATATATATATATATATATATCGAGAAAACCGAGAACAATAACTCATACTAAGAACACGCGAATGTCACTTTTGTGGAGTGAAATTTCATTTTAATTCGAATAAAAACTCATTTCAGTCGTAATATGAACTTTATCATACCATTCTTTTGTTTTTGCTGTTTTTTTTTATTTCCCTATACTAATCGGTTCAGGTCAATAATTGGACGCCAAGACATATTATCAAAACTAGTTGCTTATATACTCTACCTGGGAGGAGAAGATCGAGATCGGGAGAACCTTAAACCTTCACTGACCAAACTGTCAAGTGCTTTGATCGTTCGGAGTCGATCCTAATTCCAAATCCAAAGTAATAAATAAACCTTGACTAAAAAAAATTCCACTAAAAATATCATTAAATTTCATGAACAAAACTATAAAATTTCATTTATATTTAATGAAATATTAGTAGCCAAACATTCAAGTGAAAACGGAGTGTCAGGAAAAAGAAATGTTCATAATTTCGGTAGTTTACTCGGTTCCGGGCAGAGAATGTTCATGATAAAAGTTCGTATTTATTTTTTTTATTAATTATTAATTTTCGTGACGTTAATAAAAAATTTCTAAGAATGGTTCATTAAATATCAAGATATAGATATAAAATCTCGAATGTAAAATTTGAAATAAAGTTTATTAACTTTCATCAATAATACATCATTAAAATTAGTATAGTGTAGTCCCGAATTTTCTTTCAATTATTCACGAATTGATAATTAATTTTAGTAAACTGATTGTAAATTTTAATGAAGTTAATGAACTTTCAGTCGCACGTTTCTAAAATTTACTTCCTGAATATTTTCAATAAATTTAATGATTTTTTTTTTACTCAATCTCATATATAAATAAAAATATATAACAATACGAAATTTTTGTTAAAAAAAAAAAACATAAAAACTTCTAAATAATCGAATTACATAAATAATAAGATGAAAATTGATCTATAAAACAATGGAAGAACCCAATATATGGAATAAAATGATATCAATAGTGCACGAGAAGACAAGCTCTTTTGAAAACGGTAGCCTTTAAGCATCTCGAGCTTTCACCTTATAATAGGCGTATTTTGCACAGATATCGCCATGTAAAAAAAAAAAACGCGGCGCAGATGACGATCGAGGTGTGACTTTCGAAAATTCATTTAGGGTGAATCTACAATGAGGATCGACCCTCGGGTTATCCTGCGCATACTGGTGCAGCTGTCCTCCGTCGTTACCGGAGCTGCGTCCTTGGCTGCGTTTTGTCGCTGTAACTCTTGCAATAACGGTTTTGGCGGAAAGAAGTGCGCGAGCACGCATGCGTCGTCGGTTTGCTAAAAGCCGCTATCAAGTACTCGAGCATGAAAAATTACGTCGAGTCTTAAATTAATCGATTCCTCACGGTACAATAGGCAGGACGGTGACTCGGTACTTTTGCCCGTTTAACACAGTTCTATGTTTGAATTAAACACTTCTTTTTATGCAAAACGCGTATGACTGGACAAAAAAGCACTCTCGTACATTAACTGTAAAAGTATGCTAGCTGATTCCCGCATTTGCACATTGTTCCGTTGTGGAAAACGAATATTTTTCTGTTGCAATTTTGATCACGGAGTCGTAGCTGGAAGAACATTTTTTATCGGTGTGGTTTCTTATAGTTAGAAAAATGTAAAGAGTTTAAGGATGCGTATGATTTGATCCTGGAATCTAAAGTTGATTCGATCCAGGCATAAGGAATGATCGAATTATGTTTGCAGTTCCATGACAATACCACCCGACACCAACCATTGAGACGGTAAAATTACTATGACATTGAGATTTCACTTGACCTTGTCAACTTTAGAGCTTGCTGGTACCATTCGAAGTCGGATTTCTCCATACAGATCCATCGTAGGAAATAATTACTAGATCTATAATGTGAATACAAAAAATGTACGATAGGTATTCTTCACCACAATAAATCTTGACGAGTAGGTTTGTAATTCTGCCTTTTCTTTATTACTTTGGATTTGGATCCGAACGATCAAAGCCCTTGACAGTTTGGTCAGTGAAGATTTAAGGTGCTCCCGATCTCGAATGGTTTTTAGAGATGGTTGATATCTGATCACCCTTCTTCTTCCAGGTAGAGTAGTAGTAAGCAACTGATAATTATGTCTATTATTGATCTGAATCGATTAGTACCCAGCAAACAATCACAGAAGTTATGTCACAATTATATAACAGTTACATTAAAATGTCGCCTCAAAATTGGCACAGTTACATAACAGTGATTGTGACGAAAATATCGAAATCATACTTTATTGGTCAATTTGAGATCTATGGAAGTTTAGCCCTAGGGATAAAATGATGTATATATTTTCTACGATTGCAATTTTTCAAAAAAAAAGTGTCATTTTTCAATATTTAATGGATGTCTGTTTGGGGTGGAATGTGTATAAGCTGAAAACGATTTTGTCCGGAAGATTGAGGCAATGATGCCAAGAGCGTCGCGTCGAGAGCGGGCGGGAAAAAGGAGGCGAATAAAGATGCGGGAAACGCGGTCCACGATTGGCCAAATCAATTTCCAGCCAATTTGGGGGCCTTTGAGTGCGGCGGGCTGGACGTCGCTTTAAAAGTGCGTAAATAAATAGATTCCGGAGCGGAGAGGGTGGGCGTGCCGGCGAAGAAAGCGAAAGGGCGGCCGACTGCGCCAAAATCCATTTGGAAAATTCGCAAAGTGAATAGAGCTGCATTGCATACGAAATCCAGCTTTTGAATTGATAATGATATTATTGTAAAATATTTCCTGCAATTGTCGTTACCCGTTATTAGGTGCCACGAAGACGAATTGTTTTATAAAATTATTGGTATTGGAACATGAATAAAAAATCATTTCTTTCGTCATTTTTTAATACTTACTTGGTATATTTGAAATGTTTTCAAAGTTATAAATAATTTCTCAGATTAATGCATTTCATTCTAAGTGAAAAATCTGAATCTGAAAATTTATAAAGTAGAGAATACTTCTCAATCGTTATTTTACAAACATTTGAATGCAAAATGACAATTTCTTAAAATTTCAAAATCTAGACAATATATATTCAAATACATTTAAATACAAAAATAATAATCTTTCAAAATTAATGGACAAATATAGAATTCATGTGCAGAGAAATGTATTGAAACACATTATATTCTGAATCCATTTTAAATCATTTTTAATTGTGTATCAAATAGTTTTGAAAGATTGTAATTGATACCTGGAATATGTGTACGATATAAAAGAACCGCAATTTAGAAAAGAAAAACTTTAATGTCTTCAAACTATTAATTCGAGTAATCTAAATCTAGAATATAATGCCTTCAGATGTAGTATGTGCACAAATTAATAACTTCATTTTTTCTTGTTCAGGTAAATATTGGAACTTAAAAAATGGAATTGAGTAATAATTAATATAGTAATTACAAGTATCAAATAGGCACTGAAATATTACAGGTGATTAAACTTACGTGATAAATCACCGAAAATGTCATCTTCAAACTGATTTATCTGGAACTTACCTAGAACAGAAAAGTTTTAAGATTAATTCCAATGTAAATCTAAAATTAAGTTTAGTCATAATATGATGATTAAATAAAAGTTTAAATTATTTTAATTAATGTTCAAAAACTAACATTTTCTTCCTTACATAATGAAAGAAAAATTCTTGTATGAGAACGTGAAAATTCACCACGAAAATTCTAAAAAAATAATTCAAAGCATATTTAAGGGATTTCTAAGATAGTAAATGTTTCATGAAATATCTGATGCCGTTTGTTAAAAAAGCTTATTGCTTCGTACCATCTAAAAATTATATTAGCCAATTGTTCTTCGATGTATTTTTAACAGAAATATTTTTTATCGTCGATTTAAAACATAGAAATTACATGATTTTAGCCTTATGCACTCTCCTTATTTCTTAGATTGATATTTCATTCTTTGTAGAGCGAAATTTCGCTCTAAGAAATGTAGTAAGTTTTAAAAATGGACAATACACAGAATAGAACAAGGGTGTAAAGTGCACTTTTACGCACGAGTTAGGTATCCTATTTTTTGTATTTGGGTGGGTAAAGATAATGCTTAAAGTACTTTATATGCCTCATATGAGTGCTTAAAACGAACGTTTAAGGATTCTGGGTGGTGTCATGCGTCAAAAAATAATGTCTATATCTTTTTATACACACGCTTTTTTCACTTTACGCACGACTTTCTTACTTTAAAAGTTGACTTTACGCACTGAAAACTGGTGCCCAAAGTACTTTACGCACTAAGTTTAGGCACACAATTACAAACAGTCTTTTACTGCGAAATAAATTAATTCGATTCATTTTTAATATCTACGCGTTTAAATTTTAAATTAAAAACAGTATAGCATAATTTACAGCCAAATTTCAATAGTTATTGCACAATTATCCTGAAAAAAAAATTTAACATTTACAATTTTTAAAGAATAAATCAAATTCTTAAAAATTCACTACTTCATTTGCAATCAGAATATACATATCAAAAATGACCAAAAACCGCCTTATTAAATATATTTCAATATTGTCTATATATAATATCCATTTCTATCGTTCATGACACCTGAAATTAGTCTACGCACTCTGGGCAGAAATCCAAAATAGTGTAATTATGACTACCAATACACACCATGTAAGAGTAAATAAATGTCCTAGTATTCGAACAAAAATATGTTCTTATTTATTCTGAAATAAATCTAATTTCATAAATCTAATAATAGTTTGAATACTGGTCCAATCAAGGTACTAGAACATTTACTATAACTTATGTAAACAATGTAAAACTCAAGAAATCGAGATTACTTCGTCACAAGTTAAGGATTTACTCAATGCTTAGGTGAATGTCTTTTACTGCATATGATAACCTTCAAAATCATAATGTACTCTATAAGAATTCTTAAAAAAAAAAAATTTCTTATTCATTAGGTCTCAGACAGATATCGGACATCACTACTCCATATGTCGTACTCACACACGTGTATGAACCCTTGCGCATTCTGAATATTACACACATATATAATATACATATATATATATATATGTATATATATATAATATGCAGATGTAGTCATGCATTGCATGCAATCATAATTTCAATACTCAAGTACGATTGTACGAGAGGGAGAAGAATTCAATTTATTTTTGGTACCGCACCTATACACATAAAGTGCCTTCGATACACTTCGCGATTCGTTTTTACAAAACGAAAGCAATTTCGCCCGCCTCGGAAGCGGCATATATACGGTGAATGCGCGATGTTATATATTCTGATGCAGCGTGCTATTCTTCGTCAACAATGGGGAATGCGGAATTAAATAATACTCGTGGATATTAGGCTAAGTGGATTCCGGCCCCGCGAGAGGAGTCTTTCAACGGCGCGCTTCTGAATGGCCGAGGGTTTTTCTTTACACGAGGGCAACGTCGCTCTCGTCCCTTGCTTTTCGCCCTTGTCCCGATATATTGACCGCTCAACAAGATTCTTTCTTTCCCACTCTTATAGCCACCTACTTCCACCTCTGATTCTCCTTCCACTCCTACATTGCCGTTTTTCCCAATCTTGCCGTTTCAATCGCCGCCGTCCTGCCAATTTCCGAATTTACTTGAACTTTCTGACAGCCCTATAATTATGAGCCATTAGCATTCATTCTTTTTTTTAAGCTTTGACGTGTATACACTTTTAAGAAGACTGTATAATTAGTCAACTAAGACATAATTATTACTTAAAAACATGATTCTTTCTATATGGATTGATGTCTATGGTTCTGACAGGGTTCTTAATTTGGGTTGTTTTGAATTAGGAGAGATTTAGATTTTACCTGATTTATTCAGATCAATTTTGATTTCGGATTATACACTTGATTGCGAATAACGTCTGTCTGATATGCAATATATCTTGCGGATATATTAAGCGGTTTTCGATATTACGATAAGATATATACATATATGTTTCACAAAGTTACGAGAAGTATCAATAAAACAACCGGATGTTTGGATAGATATTGAAATATTACTGGTAAAATATATATACTTCAGACATTGAGTGATGTTAGATAATTCTATTTAGATAATGCTATACATCAAAATCATCCTATACATATTACGAAAAATATATTACTCATCACTAGCTGAACGTACACTTCTGCGCATCGCTCCTCCGCATTCCGATCTCTTGCGCCAAAACGTCTTTTGTCCGGCCATTCCGCATTTTAAAGTGAAAATTTCCGTTTATTCCGACCAACTTTTGCCTCTTTCGTTCTTCCTCCATCTTCGTCCCCACCCCCGTCTACATCGGTTTTTCTTTTCAAAATTATTCGACTATTCCGCTCTCGCGGTTGTACCAGCTCAGACGGAAAATAACAGGACCTTTTGCTCTTGGCAGGTCGATCCTACGTCGAGGAAGCTCTCGAGGAAATCGACGACCCTCGTGCATTCTCGAAATTTACGTAATCACTGTGCGAAAAGATCGGAAAATGGCTGGCTTTTCGCTCGTTTCCGTATGTTCGCCGCGTGCTGCTCCCCGTACCAGCGGAGAGGGAGTTATGGTAATTGCTGGGACGTTGGGGAAATGCCGAAGGGATATCCGCAAAACGAATACACGAACTTGCATTGTTAATGGGCTTATTTCTTTCAGTTAATTTTCAGATAATGGAATTGCTCATATTTTATTGTCAACATTTTATATATGAATTATTACACTTTGCATGTTCGATTACGAATAATTCCATATACCACTGTTCCATTTGATCATACATAATACATATATTCATTCGTGTAATATTCTCATTGTGTCGACATTTTGAAAAAACCATATATAAAACGAAAAAAAGAAAATGAAAATTCGGTTTTTTCAAAAAAAGACATACAAACGAATCACCGACTGACTCATCGAGCCGATTATCAATTTCGATTTATCTGTGACAAATTCCTTCAGCGGAGACATTCGCTCGGCAAATTTCTAAGAGAGGAGAGACACCCTCCGCCAATCTTACGAGCGATCGCAAATATGTCCGGACTTGCGCGCAGCCTCTTAAAATGGAGCATTCCTATTTGCCCGAAATTCCACGCGGGGGACCGCATGTGAAAAGGTTCACTGAACAAAAGGCTCGTCCGTTCATCAGTCGCGTCGTGTATTCGAAAGAATTGTTTGCTCCTTCGTCAATCCGCGACACATGCGCAGGGGGGAGCGAGACGGCGAAACGAAACGAGCAAAAACTCGAGTGAGCGGGAAAGAGTAAAAAAGTGACGAGTCGAAGGGGGCGGGTGAGAAAGGAAGGGGGAGAAGGAGTGAGCAAAAGTCGAAAATACAAAAAAAAAAGTATTATTACATTCGTAGATAGGCATAGAATGTAAAGAGCTTATCAAAATGGTGAAATAACAAATATTGTTACATTAATGTTACATAATTGTTACATTGGGTGCGTAAGTTATTACTTGAATGTCGAATGACAAATTCAGTCTGTATCGTTGTTATTGTTGGTTCGATTGTTTTAGACAGTTCTTTATTTTGTTACTTATAAAATTGTTATTTATCGTAACTGTCATTATCGTCAATTTAAATGAAATTTTCAAAAACCAAGAGTCAATTCTAAAAATGAGGAAAAAAGATTACGACAATCCGGTCAACTTGTAAGAGGCTAAGGAAAATATGCCAGAAGTCCCGTACGTGACGTCCCTTCCGCCAATGCACGCGGTGGCCAGTGTAGTACACCCCAGTGTCGAGCACCAAACGTACACCCTCGACTTGGACCGCGCCTTGCCTCCTGTTTATTCTAGTTATTTTATCACACGGCCGACGTACGCGAACACGTCGCGGCAAACTTCCGGTCCTCGAAATTCCCTCCTTTAAATTTCATTCTGTTTTTTTTTTTTGTCGAATTTATCTGGAGACATTTCCATGGGTTTACACTACGTAAATATCGTCAATTGCTCCTAAATGAGCTTAAAACCCTTAAAGATTCACCCCCTTATCGTGGTAGAAAGGGAGGCCGAAAAAAGGTAAAAAACCGGTTTTTTGCCAATAACTCAATTTGTATCAAATTTAAGAAGAACATTAATCGCATGAAAGTTCTGTAGAAGATAATTTTGTACTACTAACATCAGTTCAGCTGGAATTAATAATAAAAATTATTACAACCACTTATTGATTCCACCAAATCGACGAAAATTGAGCAGGTGTGTTTTTGATTTGTCACAAAATTGTACCATTATTTTAAAAAAATTCTATCTGGACTGTTGTTCATACAAAATTTATAATATACTTTATGAGTTATTACGGGGGTAAATTTTTAAGACGTTAATCACAACTCCAAGCGATACCTGTACACAAAGTTAATATGATACTTCAAAAATAACAATTTTTAATGTATTACGAATAAGAATGTATAGAAGAAGGTGTTTTCAACTCTGTCAGAACACCAATCGCGGATGAATCTTATTATAAATATATGAAAATGCAATTTTCCACCGATTTCTTGTTTGAAATGTATCATACCAAGCTGTAATATTATAATTTTAACGATCAAATTAGAATTTTTTAACGTAATCATTTCCATCTAGATGCAGCGCCACTTCGGCCCTTCGGAAGGTGAATGCAAGTCGCTTTCGTATACGCTCGGTCTTGTATGCCGATAGTAATCCGATCGCAGAGCTAATAGTCTATAAATCCGTCGTAAATCAGCGAGATAGTGTAATGAGTAAAAGGTCAACGGCGCCATAACGATTATTTTCCAAAAAACGTTTTATTGCGTTTCTTCGATTTCACGATTCTTGAGCCATAATTAGTGAGATGAACTCGATAGTGATAATAAATATTTTGCATCAACTTACGATCGCTTGAAATCCAATGTACTATGGAAGGATGCGAAAGCAAAATTGAACAATTTTCAGAATTGAAATCTATTTAAAGAGTCAAGAATCTATTTTTTGAAATGTGAATGGGTTTATGCATTTTTTCTACGGTTTGTTTTTTTTTAATTTCTAATTGTATTTATTCAATGCAATGAAGATAAAATTGTCCGTGTAATGTGGACATTGCGTTCCTATAAGTAGATTTAATCAATAGCTAATAAACAAACAAACGATTCAAGTGGTATATAGAGTGTAACAATCATGATGTGATACGCGTATATCATTGAAAATGCGATTTAGTGAAAATAACGCCGAAAAGAATTAATCAAACCCCAGTAGAAAATAAGACTAGTTTAAGGACATTTATTTCTGGACTCCATTATTTTTAACATGGAGGTCAGAAAAATTGGACAGAAACGTGTGTCATTTTCTACTAGGGAACTAATTTGTTGCATCAAATATTTTTGACAACAAAGCATAGAAGATGTTGACGTGGTTAGGATCAATTCGTTATGTCATAATTGTTACCCTCATGTTTTAGTAACAAACTTAGATTAACGTGTAACAATAAAATAGAAATTGAGAAATTAGAAGTACAGTTTTTACTGAAAGACAAAGAATACTGTTAAATGAATGAGCAACATAGTAAATGCCATATTCCGTATGCACATTGCGATAGTAGTACATTTCATTACAAGTGCGAGAAATACAATTTCCCCAAAATTTTGTTGGTCCCGATGTCAAAAACAGTGTAGGAAATACGAATTTCCTGCATAGGGGTGGCGGGGGTTGTACCGCTCACCCATATTTCTCAAGATCCAATAAGAAAAAAATTGTTTTATATTTTTTTTTTATTAAAGAACTTTATATCAATATATCTAATTTCAATAAAAAAATGAGCGGTACACCCCCCGCCACCCCTACGACTAAGATAACTAAACCAGAATACTTCTGGATACTAGAGTACGGAAGAGCATCATTGGACCTGAAGAGCTAACAATGGGTTAACAATTCGTTGCATGATTTTGATTTTGAAAATGTAAACATTTTTATGAAACAGAAGTTAATGGTAACCTTTGGCTGCGCACATAGTTATTCGGTCCTTGGGGTCCCTACTTTAATGATCAAATAGTTGGTCATCTACTGTTTTATAATATTTCATCGAGCGTGAAGTAATACGTACAAGATCAAAGACGGACAATTTTTTTGTTCCGTTTTTAGGTTTATTATGATGTGAAACGTGATCATTTGATAAATAAAAATGTATATTTTTTTTTTCCGAGTGACCAAATTTAATATTTCGATCCAATCTACCTTTGGGGTCGAAGTAAAAAAAGAGTCTATGCTCCAAAAATGTTTTCTTTTCTAATGTTCGCTGTTTTGAAGGTATAGGAGCAGTGTAAAATTCGATCATGCACGCTATTATTCGCGATACATTAACCCTGACCACATGTCGTGACAATCATCCATGATCCCTTTAGATGTATATATTCAACTATCGTGCATCATTTTATAGATGCGCAACGTACCACCATTATTAAAACGGAGCATTTTCACTTTTCTTGGGACGAAACACGATTTCACATTTAAATTCCTATAATGGTAGCATAATGCAAATACGACGGCAATTTTGCCACATATAATTAGTATATAAAATTACATGGATTATTATAAAAATGATCACATAATCACGTGCAATTATACAAATTTATGGAGAATCAACAGATAACCGTGTTCAACCCAATTACATTTAAATAAGCGCATATAATTATTTGAAATCAAACACAAAGAAGTTCTTTTCGCACAGCAATTATGGCTTTAAATCGCAAATGCAACATGCTTGGAGGGTCGTCGGAGAAATTGCAAAGGAGCCGCGGTCGAAGACCAAGTGGAGGAACGCGCCCGGTGTATAGTGGCCACCCCCATAAGGGGAATCTTGTCGGTGGGTGCGTGACGCGCCGCTTTTTGTCACGTTACACCGGCACGGGACTGTTATTCTATGAGGCATACCGTTGCACAGTTTGTGGAAACGATCCGCGTGCTTTCCGTGCGTTTTCTGCGAGGCGAATGCGGAAAAAGCTCCTCTCGGTCGGTCTTAACTCTTCTCTATACTCCTCGTCAAGGAAGGTCACGGATGACGCGCGTTTGTCTTCACTTTTTATACCGCTATTGATAAAAGATGTTGACAAACGCTATTGGCGCAAAATGCTCTTATAATTACGTAGCAGACTTGATCGATAAATATAATTATTTCTGACTGTGCGAGATTATCAAGAAATGTTTTTCAGGCATCGTGTGATAAATCATTTTTCAAAAGGGAACAATAGCATCCGATTTACAGAGAGTGTTTAGCAAGACCAAGGCGAAATAGTTGTGAGATTTATGAAGTGTTCAGAAGTTGGACACAATGTCGAAAAAGAAGTCCTACGATGCAATCAACGCGCGAAACCCATTACACGAAACGACCACAAACAAAATTGTACGTAAATTCCGCCGAATTCGATTTTGAGTCATGAGGTATCCCACCATCATCGCACGTATTGTAAAAATTGCGTTTTTATGAAAAATCATTTCCAAGAAGGCTTGAAAGGCGCATGAATTAAGTCATTATCAAAAATACGGATAGCCTTTTCTCCAATATCAATACAATTTGACCCTGCAAAAATAATTTACGGCGTTTACTTTTGTGCGCGCTCCCAAGAGGTACTCCGATCTGGAACGCTAACTAAAAAGTCATGCAGTAATTTCAAACAGGTTCTTCAGCGATAATTTCAGGCAAATTTCAAGTGTAATAAGAAGTTAACTTCGGGCAATCGAGTAACATCCTCACGTGATTCCGGTAATTATGTCGAGCATATATGCGCGTCTGAGCAGTATGGTAAGCGCGCGGCGCTCCTTCGGCATTAACTGCTTCGCTCTTTTCCAATTTGCCCACTGACGCGACCTTGCTAGGATTTTCCCTGCTCGAGTTCGACGACTTTCTACATACATTCCAGATATAAAAGTGATTTCGTTTCGTAGGGAACGAGAGAAATGAAGGATCGTAACCATCAGAAAAAAGGACGAAACACGATGACGTTTGCTCGGTACGATATTGGTTTTGAAAAAATGTGAGACCATTTCTTTTGCAGGAATTAAGTACCTTCTCGTAGCAAATCATGAATTCTAGGAATACAATTAAGTTTTATTTCTAGAATTCATGAGATAACTTGCGAGAATAATTAGAGATGCACGCCCATTAATTAAATGCTTTTATCCAACCCTAAACATTTCCTCAATTGCTTGGAATTATTACATTTACCATACTACTTCGTGAACGATTTGCAAGTCCAACGAGTTTCCAAGAAAACCTTCAGACATGGTTTCGGAGAAAACTTCTGCCCTGTTGAAGTACATGGAAGTTTTAATTTTGCACAAAATGACTGAGCTCTTGGGAGAACTCTCGATCTCGAAATGTGATGTAATACGGTTTGTAGTTAGATGCCTCGATGATGATGTCTGTCATTTTTTTATATAGATATTTCCTTCGTATTTACTTCGGATGT
This sequence comes from Trichopria nigra, assembly GCA_030522945.1. Lineage (NCBI taxonomy): Eukaryota > Metazoa > Arthropoda > Insecta > Hymenoptera > Diapriidae > Trichopria > Trichopria nigra. Next base: position 32,265 of record JAPYZR010002371.1, read on the forward strand.
CAATAAGAAGTAAGGTCTATTCAGATGTTAGCAAATCTCACGTGGAGCTCCTCAGATTTCCTTAGATCATAATCTGGCATGGTCATTCGTTTTGATTTAGATCAGGTAGTTCTTTCCTCAAGAGTGAATCTGCATAGAAATTGTAAAGGATTCATGCCTGAAGAGATTTCGATACAGGACGCGTTGAAGGGTCCAATCGGGGGTTCGACGACTCGAGTTTGCATGGTATGGATGCAGGAGAGTAGGTATATGCAGGCACGTTGGAGAACGACGACAGAGAGTGGCGGTGGCCGGTTTATTTGCCAACAAGACGAGACGTGGCTTTTATAGCCTATTTATTCGTTTCCGCGAACCGAGTCAGCTCCTTCCTAATTGGGCCACGTAGTACTGCTCTCGAAGGCTGGTCACGCTGTTCAAGTCTTTTACTTCTCGCGGCTGCGACGGTGGAGCTTTTATTCCACAGCCGTACGTACCTCCATATTCTTCCCGTTTCATGTAAAGCTGCCTCTGTAATTGAACTACTTCGCGTAGTAATTATACGTAAAGGCGTTGAGCAAACTACCGGCTGCTATAGACGTAACACTTTGCATGTATGACAATTAATCGCTATTAGAGTAGCCGGATAGGTTATTCTTACAACCAATTGTTGTTTGACTATTCTTAAAAAGAAATTATATTGGGCAGATTTTACAAAGAGTCCAGATCATTGGCGATAATGATAGGATGAATACAATGGTGGGCATCTAGTCATCTAGGTATATTACAAAAATGCCAAAAATTTAAATTGAATATAAAGAAAATCGCCTGTACGCGTTTTTCTGAGAAACAATTTCACAAATCGTCGACACGTTCAGTGAGGTTTCAGCAGGGTGTATAGAAAATATGCCCGTCCGTCCTGCCACTTGGATCCTCCATGTCTCACACTACAGTACACTGCCTCTCGCTTTTGTTCTCTCGAGATCCTTTTGGTTTCTCTTCAAAACAGGGAACGTCTCAATAACGCAGGTACCGAAGCGCGAGTAGTGCACGCGTAAGTAGTGCCAAGGGCCCGTAATATATGGCCCTTAAATCATCGGGCGGAGTGGATAGTGGCTCCACCTAACCACCGACGAGTAACGAGTAACCGCCCCGCAAACATATCAATCAACGCGGAATACATCGCTGCTCACTCTCTCATTCGCTAGCGCACTTAAAGATCCACCTATTCGAACTCTCGTTAATCAAGCGCGATGTATATATATATGTACCGAAGATTCCGGCTCGCGTTTCGAGAGCTTGTCGGCGGCGGCAGAGGGCTCTTCCTTCAAGCGACTGCGCCTCTCGAGATCATCGGCTTCTCCAACTTCGATACTTCTCACTTCAACAAAACAAAGAGGCATGTACGTGTAATCAGCTCGCGTTTCGACGGGAATGCATCGGAATTGTCCCCTTTTCGCCCACTTCCTGGTGCGGTTCGGAAAAGCTTTTGAAGAAAATTAATGTACCGAACACTATATTGACATTCTTTGAAAGTCTACTTCTGACATTACCCAGAATTTTGTGAATTTACTTGGTAATTTACGTAGAATCATTGGTGCCACGTTATTTTTTATTTACTTCACGTAGAGTTGGTAATATTCTATGGAAATTGTACAATGCAGAGCACTATATTTTAGGCATGTTAAAATTTACACTGACTTTGTTAAAATCAGTTGTCACCGTTCACAAAAACAATGACCAATAAAGCAGAAATTAGTACTAAAATTTAAAACAAGACGACTACAAACTCAGTAGATCTCACGCATGAAAGATAAGTCTTTACTTGACTGGTATCATTTGAGACCGATGAGCCCAATGTGATCCCCGTTATTCTTAATGGTAGCTAATCTAGTTTTGGAAACTATAGAGCCAATTGCATTTAATAACGTTAAATGTTACTCCTGATACGTACTACGTAATAAAGTTAAAATTCGCTCTTTCATTTTTTGATCCCAACCAAAGCGCAAAGGATCCAATGTACACAGTATCAATTTAATCCATCCAAAGATTCAGTTTATAACTGAAATAGAACAACAAAGAAAAATTGCATTTTTTAGACGTTGAAATTTATAAAGTAAAGCATGGGACAATAATAACTGTCTGATACTATCAAATGACCTAATGCAAAAGACCTACAAGAGGTTGAAACGCCAGAAATATATATTATATTTTTTTAAAACACAACATGAAATTTTCAATCATCCTACCTCACCTTTAAAACGAAGAAAGAGTAGCAAGAGCTTTAAGTAAAATACTCACTTGGGACTGTACATTTTAATAAGACAACTTTGCCTTATCAGACTGATCGCTTTGTGATAGGTAAACTATGAGAATAATATCCACAAAATATCAACTAATTGTTCGGAGGTCATCAAACCATAGTTTTCTTATCAAAGTTGGTATTGACAGTAATGCAAAAGAAGCAGTCTCTTAAGAATTATGGAAAGTGTCACATTTAATCTTTGAACCCCTTCTCTCTTGATAATGTAGTCCTTATTTAGTTGTTGTACTATTATGAACTAACTAACGCATCGATTCCCGGTATTAATTCCTTGAAATTACTTTATTAAAAGGCGTTAATACATAACTCATTTGCACTACATTCCCACGGTGCGAAAAGCCAATTTGCAAATCAATACCGATGTAGCAAACGAAATGTAACGGTGAAGCAAGAAACGAGAAAAATTTTGAAGTGCGTTTCCTGGTTTCGTGATCGAAATTGCTAAGGAGTTATAAGTAATAACCATTTATCTATAAAAATAAAATATACAGTTAACAAACAACTGATCAAAAGATGAAACTGATCCGGAAGTCGATAGTTTAGTCGCGGGAGTCGCGAAACAAGAAATATCGAGAAATCGCGTAGCGGTTCGGTTTCAACGATGCCACTGACAGGAAGATCCATTCAAGAAATTGCCTTTTATTATAAAATAAAGAGAAAAGCAAATTAAAAAAAAATACTCGCACTCGGAACAAGAAGCGATACGAGAGCAGCCGAGCGAACCTCAATGCACGCGATTCTCCCCGTTTTAAATATTTGGCTTTATTGTACTCGTGCTATTACTTCGCTAGATTCGACCACCTTCGTTTAAGATATGGGGTACGATTTCAGTGCGATTCAACACGAATCAACTCTGATGACACAATATTATTGATGATATTGTACCTTGAGCCAATATCGAAAAATGATCATTCATATAAGCATTGAACTATTTCCATAATTAAGTACTAGCAGTATTTTTGGATTATCAAAAAGTCGAAGACATCACCCAAAAAATCGAGAATGGCCCTGGAGGCTTAATTGCAATAATGATGTACTTCGGGCAAATGCTATCAAGTTCTCAGTTGGGCATTTCTGCGATAAATGTGGCTGGCTCTGTTGTCGTTATATTGTTACATGATGATAAACCGACATTGCCGGGAGCTGAGTGCATGTAACGACCGGCCGCTAGTGCGAATGGCGGCATCGGAACATCATCATGACGACCAGCCAATGAAGTTGTAGCAACGAATCCCAACGATAATACCACTTGTCACCTCGAATAGAGAACATCGCTGGAATAAATGAGAGCGAAATGGCCAATTGCTGATAAAGGAGCGAAGAGTGATCATTTGGAGACGATGAGCAAGGGGGGAAATGAAAGGCACGATCATTAAGCGGAAACAACGAGGTCAAGCTACAAGTCGACGGATGCCCTTTATGTATTATAAATAAACAATAATGTATTTGAAAGCCTAAAGGCATTATGTTTCATAGCCAAGAAATGCGCAATACTTAGAACACCTACAATTAGTCTTTGTAGCCAGAGAGGTTTACTGAATCGAATAGCCTTGCAACAATGTAAGGGATGAACTTATTTAAAAAGATCGTCATTGTAAGAAAAATCACGTTTGAAAGTGCGTTAATCGGCTACGAATTGTGCATCATTTGACCAGTTTTGCCAAAATTAAGCAAAGCGTGGTATTAGGCACATAGTATAAGTTGAGAAAATTATAAAAGCGAATTGAACGATCAAAATCAGGTGCAAATGATAGGAAAGGAAGGTGCGATGGAAAAGGAAAAGAAATGACCGCGAGCACGAGAGAGCAGCACGAAAAGAACTTTACAGAAGAGTGAAAAGGAGAGATCAAAGAGGAGCAAAGAGAAGATAACGAGGAAGGCGAAGTAGCCCCGGGAGATCATTAGCTCACCTGGACTTGGCTCTGGGCAAGAGCGAAGCGTTAAGAGCTCGACAACCGTTGCCACCCCTTATCGGTTCCCTCCCCTAATTACGTGCGCGTATTGTCGCTTTAAGAAAGTCATTGTATCCTCATAATCATGTTATTAAAACGATTTCTCGTTTCTTCCTGTGTAGTTCTCAAAAACTTTGCCGCTCTCGCGTAGGTATGAAAACATTTTAAAGGCAACATTCTCAATATATTAAATTATACATTAATTGAATTTATTTAACGTAGCTTATAAGGATGCCGACTTGACCGTAGCAGTAAAGATGAAAAATTCATCGAAGGTCGCGTTATAGCTTCATTGTGCGTTTGCGACTGTAAGAAAGAGACCCGCGAGGGGGCAAAAAGCGCGGAGCATATTGGAAAATGTTCCGTTTCCCTGAAGCGAGATGATAGGTCGGTCGTTCAGTTCTCTTACTTCGTTAAGAATACAAAGATAACCGCCGGCAACGAATGACGATCATCATTTGCGGTGTACCCGAGACTTCGACTTGGATTTCCGTCTTGGGCTGTTCGCGGCGCGCGGTATAAATCAAACGCGTTCCCCCCAGCATGGAGGGAAGAGGGGCAGGGAACGAATGCCGATCGGCATTCGTCGGCGATCCGATTTTGGGACATTCTTCCAAAGTGCCGTTCTCTCTTTGGCAATTACAATTATGCGCAATTCCAGGGTCACGATGAAAGGACGCAACGGAATCGATTAAGAGTATCTTTCGATCGGAATCGCGTGACTTTGATACTTTCGAAATGTTTACTGACTTCATATTCATTCACTGCAGGTAGAGTAAGTTTCGACAATTATTACTTGAGGTAATTGTCGATTCGTGAGCAAAGAAATGCTTGTCCGGGTTTGTGAATTTAATTTTTTCCCATAATGCATTTAACTAGAGAAGGAGTGTAATGAATCGAGTAATGAATCGAATTAATGATTCGCTTGTGCATCAAACGAATGCACATTATAAATTTTAAAGCAAAATGTCGATGCTAAAAACTTATCTTGATACGGAAATACGCATCCAGGTGAAGGAAACGCCTGCGAATGACGGAAAACGGAACGAGAAAATATTATTTAATGATGAAAAAAAGTCAAAATGAGATACAGAACAAAAACCAAGAGGAGAAATAAGTAGCGGAGGAGAATCATTCGAATCATCGTTCCCACACGTGAACATCGACACGCGAGCAAAACAGAGAGAGAGAGAGAGAGAGAGAAACTTTTGCACAACGAGATATCGAGTCGGTAAAACATGTGTAGATAATTACCGACTTATCGAATGCACTGCCGATATTAATCACGATTAAGTAGATTTCACAGCACTCGGGCGTCCCTACGTGAGTATCGTATCCTCATTTTTAAGGCTTGTTTTCCGTTAAAAAAATTACCAAAAAGACCAATGAGACTGGTCGATCGTCGTGCAACATTGTAACCGAAGAGAAAAGTTAGCATGTTTGAAAGATGGGACGCCATTAGTCAGAAATATCGATTTCATTAATTGGGTTTGTCATTTGTTTATTTTGTCATAGGCACATTATTCACTTTAGTTCATTTGGTTCCAATAAGTTATTCGTTGAATGACACAAGTTTAGTAATTAAAATTGTTATCTTTGTAGTTTTTCTTGTTTTTTTTTTATCTGATTATATGGTGATGAAATATTACATATTAATAGAATATCAACTATTTGTCAACTATTTTTCATTTTCTGTCAACATAATTTTACAGTTAAGTTTTATTATACGTTAAATGACACAGGGAAACTATGTAAGGTTTGACACAGGTCTTGATGTAAGGTTTTCGAGATGTTTAAACGTAAAAGTGAAAAAACGCACCGTAGTTTTGTTTTTCAAGAAGGTCATTAAAGAATTTGGAAGTGCAACTCTTTATATTTAAGATCCACTTTGAAACTTAAAAGAATCTTTATTCATCTCTGAGGAATCGTATGTTGAAGCTACTGAGTCTGAAGAACCATCCGAAATTTAGGTATTTTTGTTTTTCTTTATTTTCTTAATTTGATGTCACTCAGTTTCGCCAATCTCAAAGCTTTCGCTGAAATGAATGAATTCAACAGGCGATTTCTCAAAGCACTTGCAGATTCCGTGTTGATGTTTTTGAAAAAATTATCAGGTCCAAAAAAATGAGCTGTACTCTTTTAGGTTAGAATATTTCAAAAACCTGACGTACTAGGGCTATTTTACAATTAGGTTCAAATTCAACAGTCCGAAAACCTTTACAAAAGTATAACTTGATGCAGAAGCATAAATCGCTGATGCCAATTACGAAAAAAATTATCAAGTATTTAGGGTACATTCAAGGAACAAGAATAAATGCAAGCAATACCAGCATTAATGAATGACATCGACGGATAAGGAACGACCGTTATGATGGACAATGAATGAATTAACCATTACCGAAAAAATGATCATTAAAAACCGTGCTGAAACGGACCGAGTACACGGAAAAAACGACTTGGTTGAAATGACTAATTTATTATTGGTTGGATATTTATTGGTTAATACAACCATTTACTTAGTCGAGAGAATAAATG
>JAPYZR010002372.1:0-22967 GCA_030522945.1 Trichopria nigra
AGGGGGGATGAATATCTTAAATGGCAACATGGGTCGAGTGGGGGCTCATTTGAAAGGTCTTTTCGAGACGAATTCAAAACACCAGTCATAGATGGCGCTTCGAGCAATTATTCGACTTTTAAAATGTTTAATTTAGTAACCTTTTTACCAAATAAGGATTTCGAAAATTTTTCTCTTTCAAAAGTTACAGGACCCTTTCCAAACTTTTGGGACACCCTGTATACTAAATTTTATATATGTATATACACATGCATGTTATTATTTAATACACAGATAATACATTTTTAAATATTAATATACGTATGTATTTTTTATAAATATACATACATTTCATTTATACACATATGTATATATATATATATATATATATATGTAACGTACGCAGAAATTGCAATAAAAGTATCATAATCTTCAAATTTCAGATCAAACGACAGTTGACACAAGATTGTAAATTGTATTATTTAAAAAAAAAAATCTTTAAATTTTATTTACAATTTGCCATAAGACGGCAAATGTCATATATTTCATAAAAATGCCATACAAATAAATTCGCGCAACGACAGTCAAAAATAATGCCAATATCAGTTAATAAAAATCTGACAAAACTTCGCTTAAAAAATGATCGAAACTCTTTTCAAAACATTGCGAAAAAACGAAATTTGAGAAGAAATGTAAATATACTTGAAAAGAAAGAAAGAAAAGTTAAATTCCACAATAATACGCAATTACACATGAAAACAATAAATTTACATTTGAACAATAAGAATCATTGTTGAAACAATTCGATTACTTATTATCTATCTTAGTATGAAAATGACTCTGGAAATTAAATACTTATATAAAATTTTAATAACATTTTCAAAACCGCAACTATATAAGTATGATATAATCTTTTACCATGATATACATTTTAGTACTAATTTTTTTTTTTTTTTTTATGTATATAACTCATGTTTGCAACAATATAATATACAAGTTGTACAATGCAGGTCGTTTTTTCATTATACGTATTGAAAATCGCCGATTTAAATACATTTTTCAATTAAATTTGCTTGATGGCACACATTTACAGATCATTCCAGATTTTTAATTTAGATTGACATCATTTCTTGTCCATTTTTTAAATAATTATTGGTGAATAATTCTTGGAAAATTGGTCTTAATAACAATAAACTAAAACATTTTTAACGTTTAAAAAATGTGTTTTTACTTTTAATTTTTGTTAGTTTTTATCTGTTTAAGTTTAATTATTTAAGTTTTAAATACGCCATAGATGAACTCAACATCGTTCATAAGGTATACATATTTTTTATTATATTTTTTTTTCTTCTTCAATATTTACACAGAGATTTATTCATTTATAAATTTTCTTAATAATGTATTTACTTTTAGAATTTTGTTGAGGAGGACTGTAATAAACGGTCGAAATGTTAAAAATGTTTTAGTTTATTCTTGTTAAGTCCAATTTTCCAAGAATTATTCACTAATAATCATTCCAGAATGCGAAACATATATAATAACATTAAAATAAGAGAAAATCTCATTTTTCTATTCGTGAATGAGCCTTCTTATAAAAAAAAAACAAAAAAAAAATAATAAAAGCACGATCTATATTTGAATAATTAATTCACAATTTATTTTTGGTATATTGGTGAAAAGTCAATTTATAATTATTTTTTATTATTATTTTTTATTTATAAAATCTTTAAGAGAACATACTAAAACTATTTCCACTTCGGTTTTAATTATTATTATGATGACTCTATATCACACTACATTTTATTAAAACTGAAATGGATGTAGATAATTTCTATTTTTTGGTTTGTTCTCTTAATAAAAAGTTTTTAACTTGTAAGTTATAAAACAAAATGTAACATAATACATGATGCAGATATAATCCTATATATGATTCAGATATGCTTAAATATATCTGAATCAATTTTTTCCCTGGGATTAATAGAATATTTATGAAATCATTTCAATATGTCGTTCATTTATTTTTCAACATTTATATTCAGAGTATTTTATCACTTTTTATATCTTATGTACATAAACATAATTCTGGAAATTTAAATTTGGACATATTTGACGTGATGATAATAATAATACTAATAATAATAATAATAGATGGGCGTAGCCGTCTTTAACCGAAGATGGAGAATTATTAAGGGGAGTATAATAAGGCCGGCAGGGTATAATGCCAACAATTTTCGAGTTAATTGTAGCAAAAAAAAAAAAAAAAAAACCGAGAAAGCCCAGTTCTGCACGTGATAATAAAGAATCTCTCGCTAAAATTCTTAATTTTTTTCTTCGGGTTTTTCGTACTTCTCGTTCCCGTATCGTATTCTTCTCCCCTTATTATGCTCAGTAATATGTGACTGATGGGAAATATTACGCGGACACTGTATGCGAACACATATATATATATACGTATTCCTATAATACATATGGTATATCGTTTCTCCAGTTTCACGTTTCGCATTTACGAATTTTATTATTTTCCATATTTCCTTCTTGTTTACGAGAAATATTTTCTCACTTTGCCGGATTAAAAATGCGCTCGGAAAAATTCTCAGAATTAGTTCGGTTTTTGTGCTTCCTTTATCTCTCGTATCAGTTTTGCTTTGCAAATTTGCATTACTCATTTCCTACGTATAGGGTGACGCCCGGTGTGTATATATACGCGTACCTGCATGTACAATCGCCGGTTCTTGCGGATCGTATTGCATGCATGCATGGGTTTTTAAATTATTACAAATGCACTCGAATATTTTTCACAGCAAGTTACGCAGCTTTCAACACTTCCAGCTCGAGATTACTTTGGAATTTTATTTTCATGCGAAATCTTTGAATCGAAGAGTTGTAAACTCTGGCTGCATGAACGGGCGGAAATCGAATTGATGGCTGCGATCCGAGCGTATACCAGCGACTTCATCCAACTGTGTGCGTAATTCAGCTCGATCAAAGCTGATGCCGAGCGCAGTTCGCTGAACTTGGGCGTTATACGGCAGTGCGTTCTTATTCTGTATTAGTTCGCAGCTGCGTCAGAATGGAGTCTGATAAATAAGCTCATAAATAATTCGAGCGTGGAAACTCTCGCGGCTTACCGGCCTGCGTAAAAAACGAAGAGCACGTAAAAAGGAAGATAGGAAGATACGAGGCGGCACCGGAAAAAGACACATACGTCGAGCGTCGCACAGATCAATCGATATATACATACATATATATATATATATATATACTTGTATGCATCATTGCATCCGTTGAGTGCTGCTAGCTCCTGATTTTTCGATTCCCGGGGGAGGCCAGGATTGCCGGTGTATGTGCCGTGGCGTAAATTGGCCAATATCTCATGCCTTCGGTTGGCACTCGCGAGAGAAAAAAAAAAGTTTGAGATAAAAAGGACGTTGACAATATATACCGCGCGAAAAAGGGTCGATCATGCAGTGGGAGAGTCAAACGACGCTCTCCGGGAAGAGATGAAATATTTGGAATCTTCAGGAAACTTTGCGATTGCTCATATTTGCCTGGGTGAAAATATATAGGATCGAGAAATGCGTTAGGTGGCCGGTATATGTGGAAAAGGAAGTATAGTTTTGCGGATAGTACAGTGCATATTGGTCTCAAACACCGATGAAACGTATATGTATATATCTATACATATATATGTAAGATGTGTATAGAGAAGGCAGGCAGGCTGATATCGCACACACGTGGGAAATGAACGCAAATTGTCTTTGCTTGAAATAAAAAGGAGGCGGACGAGAAATCGCCAGCTTCGCAAAACTCGTGCGCAACTTGTCCAATCATTCGCTAAGCCATACGGATTGTGATATATATATATATATATATATATATATATATATATATATATAGAGAGAGAGAGAGAGAGAGAGAGAGAGAGAGAGAGAGAGAGAGAGAGGAGAGAGAGAGAGAGAGAGAGAGAGAGAGAGAAGAGGTTCTATTCATTATATTCATCGAGCGATATGTAAAAATTAATAGATCTATAGCATATTTAGGTATGTTTTATTTTCATATTTTCCAAATTATCATTTCAATATATACCGCGTAGGTTCAATCAAAGCATCGTAATAGCTCACTCGAAAAAATGAATTACGCTGTGTGTTTTCATCCAATGTTCACGTTTTATAATGTAATGAATCTAAACATCTAATAAACAAACATTTCTTTCCGTGTTCTTGTATACGTAAGTTAGAGTGCGCTGTAGCTCAATAACGACAAACGGTATGAAAAATGCACATGCGGCCTTAGTTGTATATATTGGCTCAACTTAGATCCGATTAGTTTTTGGGATATATCCGTACTAAAATGATCGAGGGAAGGCCAAAAAGAGTTATAACAAAATAATTTAAACACGCATCTTCATAACGAATGAGTATTCTAAATACTCCATATATATACCGAATATGAAAACAGTCATATTCTACGAGTCATATACTATGAAAGCAGAATTGCATCCTCTGTTATTAAAAATGTTGAAAATTAGAAAAACAGTATAATAAGTTTAATAAAAACTGGACATCTTTGCTGAATAATTTTATTTTGCTCAAAAGTGCGGTGTATATATACATTATCATCATCCAACTGAACGTTTACGCAGGTGTTCGGATAGGAAACAATAGTAAAAGAATTTGTTTTCTTAACTATATATGCTTGTTAATGATCATCGCACTTCGCGAGGTGCTTTCGGTGTTTGGTTGGTTATTTGGACTCAAGCCCGCATGGAAAAATACATAGGCGGGAAATATGTGATTTTATAGGTGACATATAAGTAGAATATAAGTTATATCGCTTTTCTATATAAGACATTTTGATTAATCGGCAGATATTTGTAACGTATTCCGTATCCATTTTTACATTAAAGAGTAAAGGCCGCAGGGGCCCAGCAGACCCTATTATTGTCATTTGTTACTTTACAAATGAAAGAGAAAAACACTCTATACATCATGATGATAGGATGACTAAATTCCGATTTTACTACTTAAATGCGCGAATACTTTCAGGATACATTCGAGCACAGAGAGAAAGAAAGTGATTAATGCAATCATTTCATAATGGTAAAACTTGTGATTATTAAAAATATTTAATTCTACTAGTTTATATAGTAAACCATACAATAACATTGTTCCATTTACTATTTCCGATATTTAAATATGTAATTCTACAATATAAATGCATATAACAATGTTTATAATATTACTATCTTACTATTATTAAAAATTTAATCATTTCGATAATTTTCACAAATTACAATTAACTATAAAATATTAATTGAATTAACCAACGAATATCGGTTATTCATCCGTTGTCGAATCACTGCAGCGAAGTTAACCTTACATAACCTTGTGTCCAAATAACCGTCCAAACATCGAAAACACGAAAACAAATTCATTTACTATTGTTTAATTTCCGTAACACCTGCGTAAATGTCGTTCAGTTGCGTGATGGTAATGTATATATATATATATATATATATAATATACCGTACTTTCGAGCAAAATAAAATTATTCGACAAAAATGTCTTCGCAGTTTTTATTGAACATATTATACTGCTTATCTAATTTTCAACATTTTCAATAACTGACGATGCAGATCTGCTTTCATAGTATGACTCTAAATATCTCATCATTTAATATATATATATATATATATATATTAAATATATATATAACCACAACTTTCAAATACCGTGGTTTTTCAATTAAATAGTCACTTCAAATATTCCTATATATATTAAAATAGACATAATAAATTTGATTACCTCTTTTCACAGTAAAAACAATTATTATATACGGTTTACAATTTTCAATTGTCAAAGTAACATTCTGTCAACTACAACCTTTTAAAATTGTTAGTTCTATTATTATCTTATGTCGCAACTGTTTCTATCGTTTTTTTTTTTATGGTTCCATTAACCATTTTTTTCTCTTTGCGATAGGAGAAATGTTGGTAAACTAATGTAAGTGGTGTTTCTTCAATCTTATCAATTCATTAATCTTGTCATGTACTTGTGTAAAGATATATTATCAAGAAACGTCGATTGTAATGATGTTACATCGAAAATGTACTTGAGACATTTTTGAGAATTCAGGGTTGTTTCATTAGCAATAGTATATGTATATAGAGAAAAGCAGCCATTAGGAAACTCATATTGGAAATTAGTTTCGGTCGATTATTCTCAATTTTCAGGACACTTTGGAAAACCGCACGCGCAACCACCAATTACTTGATTAGGTAAGGCCTTAATTGCGAGTGGTAAACGAAATTATCGGGATAAAAAACGGTGTACCTGCTCGTCGCAGTGGTGGGACATCACGTTGGGATATTATTCGCGGATGCTGGGCGGTGGCGAATAATCTAACTGATGGGACCAAGCGCTCGGATTACGTGCCAGAGCAAGTTTAAACGATCCCGATATATATAACGCTTCATAGGTAGTAGTATACCTACGTCCCTATCCATTTCCTCGTGTCCCAAGGCGAGTCACGCTGCACGCTCGGCCCAATAGTTTCGGCTTCCGCTTCCGGTACTGGAAAACTCGCCGGGACGTTGCGCCGTGCATCGTTTAGATGTGCGTCATTTTGAAAATGTTTTATGGACTGAATTCAAATTCGGCCCTGGCCACTGGGAAAAATTGGCTTTGTTTCGATGCGTTCGCGTGCTGCCGAATATGCGTGTATATATATATATATGACGTATACGAATCGGTCGTTCGTGCCGGGAGAATCTATAATGGTATCGAGTGAACGTTTCACACTTTCGAAAATAGCATAGTTTTACATCATATCGAGAGAATGAAAAAAAAAACACTCTTCTAAGCTAATTGATTATTTTTCACTTCAAAATATTATAAGGATAAAATATTTCTGGTTGGACGGTAAAATGAAGAATTCTCTTTGAGGATTATTATACGGTTTACAAGATTCAAAATACCATTTAATATATTTACATGAAAATCTATAAAATAAAGTCCTAAGTATGTTCTTTAAATTAAGTGTGTTGCTTCTTCTACTTTAACCTTTTTCCTTCACTGTTTCTCCTACTATACTCGAAGAGCATGAGTATCATTTTCTAGTATGCTTATAACTATATATATAGATCTATTCGTGTAAGGAGGTAAGTAACAACATCAATCGTGTTAAATCTGTATATTCGAAATGCTCTCCGACATTTATATTTATTAACGAAAGATACGAATCAGTTTATCATACTAAATCTTTTATACGTATATACGCGCATGATCCATTAATGCGGCATGCTTTATTTTACAGCTTTGAGCTTAATGTATGCGCGGGAAAAACCAGAAGCAAAGTGAATACCACAAACCTGTCAAGGGCGATGGCCACGAGATGCAATATGGAAGCGGTACAGCATAGTACATCACTGCTGGTCCACATGTCGCATAATTTAGGACCAAGAGCCCATTCGTGGGCCACCTCGTACACGGCTCCTGCCAACAATTCATCACTAAAACGACTGGGACGCCAAAATGAATACGTTTCACCCGAAATCGTACAGGAATGATAGGAAATGAAAGGTTCCCACGGATGTACATGTATACTGCACTTACCCAGAGGCATCACGAGGCACGCTACCAAAAGATCCGCAACGGCGAGAGAGAGAATGAGGTAATTCGCCACGCTCTGCAAATTGCGCTCCAGCAGTATAGCAGCTATAACAAAAACGTTCCCTGTAACAGAGATTAATACAGATGCGTCAGTACACACTTCTTACACGAGCGTGAAATCTGCTAAAAAGCAAAATTGCTCTATCCATATATATATACGTTCGATTAAATAGAATTTTCCATGATTTCATTCGTAGCATGGAGAGGAAGTTTGGGAAATCCTTTTGCGAAATTTATAATATAACGTAGTATTTTGAATACAAAGAATTATCATGATTATTATTAATAATAATAGTTATTGACAATGAAATCTTTTCCTTTTGTCATTATACATATGTCACTACTCTGATTTTGCTCATACTATTATAATAATATAAATATATACATATCCATACATAATTATATATAATTCAATGTATTGAACTATAAAAATCGGTATTGGCTTCAAGGGCGATTATCGCCTTGAGACATAATAAACAATATACAGGATGTCCCAGAACTGGAGGATACAATTTCAGGAGGCGATTCTTCGTGAAATTTGAAATCAAAAAAGTCCTTTACCAAAATTCGATCCGACGCATAGAATTTTAATGGCGAGCAATTGAAGTTTAGAAAAAAAATTACTGTTTTTGCAATAACTCGGCTCATTTTCAACCTATATTAACGACTGATGGCGCATTTTAAAGATTTTTTCAAGCCCAACAATTCCTCTTTAAGAGCATATTATCTGAGATGAATATTTCGCTAGTTATGGCCTCTAAAAGGGAAGAAATTGCCTTTTTTTGCGGTTTTTCACGTCTAACTCATTCCGGTAAATAGCTGGTGAAATATTATATATCAAAGTTGTAGAGCTTGAAAAGACGAAGAATTTGCACCCTCACACGTTTCGATAAAAATTGAGCCCGTGGGGAGACGTTAAATCTCAGAAAATTAGTGAAAAACGTGCTCCATCAATGTCATATCCGTTTTCAATTTTTTAAGATTTAAAATTTTATCCTCCAGTTCTGGGATACCCTGTATAGATTTGTATATTACAAAATGATGAAAATAAAAAAAATTTAAAAGGCAACTTTTTACATTTCACATACATTTTATATCTTTTACAATAGGCAGATTGGTGATAAAAAACTATTGTTTATCATTTAAAATATGTATTAATGTTATTCTGAAGTGATATTTATATTTTCATAATTATTCCAAAAATCAACGACAACTTAAACATTCTTTCAAATACATTATGTACGTATTGTTGCTATAACCGTATATAAATTTCAAATTTATACTCGAACATGAAATTCAATACGGTTTTATTAAAAATTCAAGCAGTACCTAATTATATCTAGTTACTTTCGGACCGTGCGGGCGTCCGCAAAAAGGGACGTAAAGCTGTACTTTGTACCTATTACTATGACGAAAAATATTTTATAAATGTAGTCTATTTTAAAATTCTTTCCATTAATATTTATTTTATAAGTATCGATGAATGTAGCCCCACATTATTTAGGTTAGTGCCAATTTATTAAACAACTTTTCAATTATGCATATAGAACTGGACGTACATTATGCCCGAAAGTGCGCCTAACAGATCTATGCAAACTGTTCAAAATTAAATTAAAAAAAAAAAAAAAATTAATGAAATGATTTAATGTTATTGAGACAAATAGAGGCAATAAGATGTCTACTTTCTGATATTGCAAGATTATAATTTCGATTCATATTTTTAAAGTATGTATATATGTTTTGAAGTATGTATATATATATATAGGCTTTTGTTGTAACATATGAAGGCGACGCCAATGAAACAATTAGAATTTCGAAATCGGAGTTTCCGAGAATCTTGTTTTACTGGGGCGAAAACATGGCAGGCTCGAAAACTCGTCTCCTCTCAATGTGCATCTAAGATCATGTCTAATGTTGCGAAGAACTATAGAGAAAATCCGCGGAAACAAATGAAAAACATTTTGTGTGTGTGTGTGTGCGTGCTCTCAAAGCAGAAAGGAAAAAAAATTCAGTAAAAACGGTTTGGAAAAAACCGGGAATTCGCTCGAATAAATATCGTTCTATATTGTCGGTATTTAGCAGCCGCTTAAAGATTAAAATTTATAACGTTTAAACAATTTTATACAACAAAAAGTGGATACACGAAACATGGCAAAATGCGTTCTTTTTTCGTAGCGAAACCTACATATATATTTATACGTAAGATGTGGATAATGTAATTTCTTATTTCTTTAAATATCCAATATAACCCTGTATTTTAAAGAAGTATACAATAAGACTTTTAAATGTATTTTACAAACTTATAATGAGATTTTTGTTCTTTAAAATATTCTAATATAGCCTGCATTTCCATCTAATTTGCTATACATTGGCCCCAGCCGTTAATTGGAGTAGGATATTTTCCCTTGTTTTTCACCGAATCTTACATGTTGTTCCTCCTCTAACCTTCATGCACGATTTACGTACCAATTACTGCATTCCAATAAATACGAATTCATCTCAAATCAGACAGAGGATGCAGCCAATTAAATGCGCCGTGCGTCATATGGAAAAGGTTTCTTTTTATTAAAATGTCAGCCTCGACGAAGCAAACCACAAAGTGCCTGTGAAGTATACACATTTTATCGAAATTCGATCGTCAAAAAATCATTCGTAAAGCATGGCCCGAGGTACATAGAAATATATACATTGTAGGTCACTGCAATACGTCTGCCGGAGAAGATCGTATAACGCGAAGTAGAAGAACGCATGATGAATGGGGATAACAAAGGGAGTTTTGTTTATGGATTCGAAAAGTCTGAACATTTGGGCTATTGTGTCCGCTACAAGCAAAACAGCAAGCAGCAAAGGTTTCGCGCTTTCGCTATTGTATTGTTGAAGGTCTGTACGACTGTAATCCCTCCGGGCGTAGTATTAGGGTTCACCGCATCACAGCACTGGCCTCGACTCCAAGCTGAAGACTGGATTTGTGCGCTGTCCGCAGTGGAAGAACAAATTTACGCCACGTTTTCGCAAGTTTGTACATTTGCCTCGTTTATATGGCGTGATGTGAAAGGAACATTATCTTTTGGAAAATTTATAAAAACGATTTGTAATTTCGACATGGTTGATAAAATTCATATATTTCATTATTTCAACCACTTTAATAGAAAAGAAAAACCATTTACAACGTGTTACACAATCATAAGACGAGGAAAGATTTGAATGCTACATGCATTGATTATTATTAGATACATATATATGTGCATTGACTAAATTCCAGTCATTTATGTATTCAATGATCTTCATATACAGAATACTGGACGTCAAAACAAAATGGTTAAAAATTAAGTAGTTACTCATTTGGGATGCACTGTCGTCCCACTGTCATCTTTGGATGAGGTGAACGAAGATTTTAGTTGCATCTTATGTATTATATCATATATTTCTTTAACGTACAAAAGTACTTTAAGTACGAAAATTTACATCGAGTACATTCACGGTTAAAAATGTCATGAAATTTAATGTACTATACATTAATTTTCTCAATAGAGTATATTATATTATGTATCTATAGATATACAGTATGAAGGATTAATAAACATGTAATGGAAGATTTTTGGAAGTTTTTTTATAGTGTTCTTTGAATGCAACATATAAATATAAAAAATAGAATACTATAGTTGATTTTAATACATTATATGATATCATATATTTGACATATATATTTATCAGGGCAAAAAACAATATAAACACTACGTTACAATTACAACTCAACCCTGGAGCAAGTCCCTGTCGTCCTTATCATCACTTTTAATAAAAAAAAAAAAAAAAAAAAAAAAGATATAAACCTTAAATCGTAAGGATTGTTTTAATAACTCGGTAATACCATCTGACATAATCTGTTTTGAGTTTTAACAGAAAACGACGTTCAAGTCGACTAATCACTATAATACAAGTAGAGCCCAGTAGAACGTTCCAAACATATAGACTAGATCAGTGTATAGGGCAAGTCTTGAAATTTGACGTTTGGGTTTTATATTCGTGGAAAGTAAATAGAAAGAAATTATTGCAAAGAGAATATTATTGAGTGGACTGTTTGCAACTCTGTATCCGCCAAACATTTGTTGTCATAGAGCTTTCAAATATAACTTTTAAATCTAATATCCCCTTTTTATCTTATAAATAAGAAAATTGCGGACGTAATAAAAATAACTTAAAAATAGAATTTTCTGAATTGGAAAAATTGAAAAGAACATTTTTTCTTCAATTCAAAGATTGAAAAACGATATTTTTAGAATTAAATGTTATTACAATTTATTACGGTTTATTACTGAAACATCTTTGTGACAAAGTGATTACCGGATAACTTTATCTTTTGGATGAGGTAATGTAAGTTCCATTCAAATTGAATGTTTCTTCGAAAAGTTGTAAATTATCAGCTGTACTGATGAAGATCTACATTAGATCAAGTTTTAGTCTAGCATTTTAGTTCGCCGTCTGAAAACCGCGAGAAATATAGTCCGTAAATTATGAAGCTCGGAGCCTCCATCTTGACAGTCGCCTATACTGGAGGGTAGATTTCAAGTATGTCAAGACGACCGTGAGATCTTCGAGCCACATTACGAGAAGAGCATTTTATTTCTTTCGGTACGAGAAGCACCGAGTCTAAATTGGTGACGTTAATGTTGGATGTATCGAATGACTGCGGAAACAAAGAGGCGAATTTAAAATTCGCTCATATTCTAGGGGGAACATAATGGGACAGGAAGATGATGTACTATTGCAGTGCTCGCTTATTTATGCGATGCCAAGAAAAACTACGAACAATGCCATTTACGTCTGTACCAACAAAGTAACTTGAACTTTAAGACATTGCAGAAAAAGACATTTGCAGCACATTGCGCCTTAATGTTCGTGAAATTTAAGCACATCCTTCTCACTTCAAATCTCCTGAGAAGTTTCGGGAAGTTAGACATGCATTTGAATTCTCGAGACATCTCTCCACCGGGACATTGCCGAACAAGATGCTTATTAATTATTTGGAATATCATTTCGCTGTATGCTTTTAATCCTGATCCGATTTCAAATGCGATTTAATTCCAGCCACTGAAAATGAATAATAGGATAATTCAGAAAACTTTTCACTTTACAGTTAAAAAAATATGTATGATAATTTTCGAACGGAATAGTACCCTGGAATATAGAGGTTGATACCTTTCAGGGGTTAATGATATTGGTAATTTCGATACTTTATAGTATGGGTAACGACACTATTTTTAATATGTCCTTAATATCCACGAAATCGTCGCCAATTTTCATCCATCATTATTTAACAATAAAATCTACCTTAAACAGAGGAAAGACTACTGAGAAACTATTGAGTTTTTAATAGTCTCTACATATGTTCCTAATATTGAACAAATTTATTGCATTCATCAATAATATTCCACTAATTTTTTTTTTAATCGTTTATCAATTACTTTTTTTTTCGTACGGGATAAGTAACAGGTAGTCGCAACCTTTAATTTGGAGAAATAATTAATATCCTATATGTTCGCAATTAAAGCCTGAAATTTTTAGGTCTTATTGGGGGGGTTAAAGGCGCTTTTAATTAAGGGTCAGTCGGTTCTCGGCGTACGAGTAGATTCGCCGAGCGTCCGTCAGCAAGTAAAATGGGCTAAACCAGAAGTCGATTAGTGCGCAAGAAAGGGTAGGTCCAAATGAATGAGAAGAAATTGAGCCCAACTTCGTACTTGAACGGATAATTGATGACATTAATCCATAAATAAACTCTTCTTAGGGGCCGTTAACGAAGCAGAGAATCACGAATCTGAACTCGCGACTCTCGAGACTGCTAGCTATATAAGAGAATACATCAATTAGAACGAAGCGCTGCTTGGTAATAGAATACACGCCTCTTAGTGTGTGTATATATACAGGAAACGAAGTGGTGGCAGAATATTCCTCGTTATTAATTATATTGCGCAAACGATCATCTCTGTTCGGGATAACGATCGCAGTTTTCGAAAAAATCATTATTCGAAATGAATAAAAATCAGAGACTGGCATTGAAAAGGCTTTGCAACAGAAAATTTCACCATTGTCAATTATTGATATCATTGCGTACGACGAATCTTGGGAAAATTACTTATTACACTTTAAATAAAGCAACTTTGAACACTCATGAATTGCATCAAATTTTTTTGTCTGAAATTTGTCATGTATATTATTGCATATGAGTTTTGAGTTATCCAGCATATATTTTCATCCATCGTACACATACATATCTCAGAAAAGGTTTAAGTTGACAACGAGGGCTCATTCGATAAACACACTGTTTTTTCGAGTGTTTACATACGCATTTGTAAATATGTTAATATTTACATACTTTGTATTTGTTCATTAACGAAATTATTTCTGCTGCGATATGCGAACACCTGCGTCTAGACATAAATATGAAAAATCCTCTTTGTATGTAGACGCGCATTGTAATCAGATTCCGAAATGTTTGGCGATAATCGTACAAAACATTAAAATGAATCCGTGACGTTACTGACGGTTTCTTTGAAAAATATATACAATTCACATATTGCCAAACTCATATTTTTATACCTCAATCAAAACTTTATATCATATGGTTGTGCATTCAAAGGAAATTGTATCATCTTGATGTTGTGAGTTTTGTCAGAAAAATCCATGCTGGCAATACGTGTATACATTTGTTTCGTTTATAGACGTGCAGCTTGAACTTTTCATTTCGAGATCCACTTCTTGTTTCGCTTAAAGACTATTATCGTAATATGAAACGAGCACTTTTGCAATATGTGAAAATCTTATGTAGGAAATCTTGATGCTCTTGCAGCATATAGTTTCACAGATACTGATACCTCTATTCTATAAAAGCGACGCTTCAAATATATATACGTATACTTTTCTGAAGTGCACTTAGGACGTTATTTGCTTATTATCACACTGAAAAACGTTCGCTCACATGTAACGACATGGGTGTTCCTAAGTTGCAACAATTTCCTTTATTCTACTTTTACGTGAATGAATAACTGTGGTATTGATGAAATAAAATCAAAGCGCATTTCGCAATTATTACATAAATGAAGTAAAAATTTACAAGAAAAAAATGTAGCACATAAAAAAGATATAAGAAAGTATAGTACATTGTAAAAGAAAAGCCCTTTTTAAATTTGACTGCAATTACCCAGCAAATGAAGAAATATTGCATGACCCAAAAAAAGGATTTAAAACAATAAGAAAGTATTAAAAGAATTCATTCAGGTCTGAACGTGAATACTTCTTAATGTTTCCGCATTGTTCCCAATCCTATTTTTAACTATCTAAATACTTTTCAATACTTTTCGAAATCAAATAGAGATGCTTAGTTAAGACCGAATGATTATTTACTCTATAATAGTGATATTTTCCTGAAATGCAAATTGTCCAAGACGCTTTAAAATATTATTAAATTTAATCGCAGAAAGTGTAAAATATCACTCCATAAATATTGAAAATTTACTCTTTTGTAGATTTGGCTTAATTCTCACATTTGGATTTATATAAGATTAATTTACTTTTTTTCATATTCAACATGTATATGTATCATTCGTGCTTTAAAAGAATTTTATTTCTCAAATAATTAAATAAATAAATATATTATTATTATTACGTCTAAGTATGCTTTTATCTAATGATCTTCGGTACATGTTTAGAATGAGCCACTTTTTACAACGCGAAAGTGAATTTTACGTTCTTCCTTTCAAGATTGAGTTTTTGCCAAGAGTAAAGCAAACGAAATTTAACTTTGAGCACGTAAAACTTTAGTTTTTGAAGTAAAAAGTTATCTCGTGTAAATTCACTGGTTTTACAATAAAAAAAAAGAAATAAAAATAAAAATAGAGTTTAATTTTTAAAAATTGGACTATACTGAATGTAGTTATATTTTCTTTTCTTAGAAATTTATAGATTTTATGATTTTAGTGTTAATTATATCATCACTACGCATTTCCAGAACACATTTAATTCTTTAACGTATATAGTTTATATAATTTTTAACTCTGCGTCCTATTTCGCGCCGTGGGATGAAAGTTACTGGCCCAAATAATCGAGCTTCGCGCCCGTCATATTAAAAAATATCGTATGCATCAAGTGCGAAATATCGATCTCCAACTCGCTTCGCTCGTGTGTCAAACTTCACACTCGTAAATATCGATAATTACGCCCTTGATATACATAATATACTCCCACGTACGCAGCACGAATGTCCCCGGAATGTCTCAGAATGTCCCTAGAATGTGCTGACATTCTGGAGACATTCTGAGACATTCTGGAGACATTCAGTGTTACGTGGTCTATAGTGTAATTCCGGAGATTCGTGCATATGTAACGAATTGTATCGCAACGAAATGTAGGCTTTATTGATCACTGATTTTCTTGCCTATTTTGAATGTCCACGTAGATTTATCATCGCAATATTGTTAATATCTTGTTAATATCTGTTAGTGGTTTTTGTAAATTACGTTCAATTGGCAATAATATTTCACTAATTAAAATCTAGAGAGAACCATATTCTTTTAATAAATATCATGGATTATTAATCGATAATTATATAATTATAATTACACGTTGTGAAAAGCCTCTGCGTACAATTTTTACATTCTCGTATAGTATATGATGACATGAATTGCACGAAAAACGGATTCCTGTTGAATAGACAATTAAATTCAATTAAATTATAGTAGGGCGCTTACAATTTAATGCAATTATCGTCAATCAGGCACATTCACCGGTAATACGTTATGAAGATAATACGACGCCGTGTCACTAATGAGTAGACATTATCGCGAGAATCGCAACAATGCCTTACTACATGGATTATAACGGGGAACGATACTTCTCGACAGCATGGTATGAAGTTTATAGGGTATAGTCAATGAATTAATCGACAAGTGGACAAGCATTGCGGAAACGTCACTTGCGAGTGTACTTGTAATGTACACGTTTACACTACATGCCAGAACGTGGCATTTGTTAAATATGACGACATTATTGTATATTTTCGTGCAATGTCCATCAGAGCAAATAGAATAACAAAACTTTAATTAAATTATTATTATTATTTTTTCTTTATTTTCGGAGGTTTCTAAAAAAGGACATACGTTGCGACTTTAGGGAGCCATGAGCACTGAAACTCAGAAAGAAAATATTTCATTGCACTTATAATACTACAGCTTCTTATTCAGGGTACTCGTTGTTACAGAGGGAAACAATTAAAAACATTTCAAATTTGAAAAGGGTAATCAATTATTTTCTTCCATGACCTTATTCTTTGCTTGATGCAGTCGTGGTTGATGATTTATGTTTTCCATCGCGTTGCTAATCATTCCGACTTTAATTATACAGTCTTCTATACCAATTTGTCGTTTTGACGACTTCAAAGAAGATTGCATTTGAAAATCGGTCAAGTGGATTTCTCAAAAATTCTAGATATTTCTTCTGCCATTCTTGGATTAATGCTTTGTTTATTCGCTATTTCAGATTTGTCATCGCGAAACAACAGAATTCAGTATATGTAAAACTCGTCTGGGGGAAAATGAAGTCAAAATTCTAAATGACAAAACAAATGAATCAAACAATTAAAGTGCACAAAATAAGTTTTCCATTAAAAATTAAAAATTTCGCGTAATTTCATACCCTGTTGTGTTGAAATTATGTGTAACATAATCTCAGATTGTCGCACTAACAAGTAACGTTACAGTTTCACAAGTAGAGGATGCGAAATATTTATAAAAATCAGTTTATACCTGTGAAATCCAACTACGAGTAAAACATGCGGTAATTCTAACCTCGAAATACTATAATTGAAAATGAAACATAATGTGAGTATACTTGTCTTATGTTCTTCTGTGAAATTCGAAGATTAATTACTTTTAATACTCGAGGAGGTCAAACGAAATTACCGAAACGCGTCCAGTGCTTAACAAAATATTGAAAAAAAAAAAGAAAAAAAAAAAAAAATTAACACATTTTCTCGGAAGGCGCGAAGATACAGTAATTAGTTTTAAACTTTGCGGCAGTAGCGGAAAACTCAATTAAACAAATTAAATTTATTTTTAAAAAGTATCAAACACCATATAAATTCGATTGCAATTAAAGCGAAGAAGATAACAAGGTATAAGATGGCAGAAAACAAAAAAATATCGAAATAACGAGTCCAATATCGCTTCGTTAAAAATACCTTGTCAGTTTAGTGGAAGGTAATGGGAATTCAAGTTTCGATTTATTATGAAAACTAAGTATCACATCGGATTGTGGCGTATAAAATAACAATGTGAATAACAATGCTATTTTGTTATATCGAAACTATGTAGCGTATTATATGGACTTCTTAACGAAGCAATTACTTGTACGCTAATTTGGAATTACTTTCCACAGTTTCAGTTAATACAATAATGAAGTTCCGTTCGCCCAACAGCTGTTGTTATTATCGCACAAGTATACTACAATCGCCGTTTACAGAGGTTAAACTCTATAGACATCGCTATACTAACGAGAACTCCAGGCGGGAATACATTTGTAGAGAGAATGCTTGTAGATATTGAAACTTTACTTCCGATAATCTTTTTACTCTTTTTACTCGAATTAATCATATATGCAATATATTTGATTTTATAGATGAAATTTCATTATAGTTTTTGTAATACTTTTAAAACATTACTGTTACAATTTATACGCAAATAGTGTATGTAATATTTTTTGTAGGACAAGTAATAACGTACACGATTTTGTATAAGCGTATAATTGCGATACAATGAAATACTCTTAATACTCGTGAAGGTAAAACGAATTTACCGAAACGTATTCAGGGCTTAACAAAATGTAAAAAAAAGAACAGGAATTAACATATTTTCTCGGAAGGCGCGAAGATATAGTAAGTAGTTTTAAACTTTGCGACATTAGCAAAGAAAGTAGAAGATATGTAAATATCAACGATCCTAAAACTACCAAGAAACGTACATATATTTAATATATCTATATACATATACAAGTTGCATTAACAATGTACACGTGATAATAAGAAATGTACGAAATTATATCAAAACAAAGCCGCAGATTTCCAAGAATCATCCGAAAAATTAGCCAGAAACATAAGACGAAATCCTACTGATAATTCCAATATGAAATCCCATGCGTGGGAATTTTATGTGAAATTCCATACACGCAAATGTTGCTTTTAAGAATGAACAATAAATTCTAGGATATTTTTTAGACAATTTTAAACAAGACAGAAACATGTTTTATTGTAATATAAATCCCATTTCAAAATTCCCATATATATAGGATATCTATTTCAGATAAAACATGTTTCTTTCTTATTTGCAATTGTCTAAAAAATATCCAAGAATTTTGTTCATTCCAGGAAAGAACATTTTCTTATGTGGAAGAAAAGTACTTTACGCTCTTTTTTTAATATTTTTTGTTGGTTACCATATAGATATATTAAAGGAAAGATAATTTCGAAAAAAGTAACCTTTTTTGATAAATCAATGCAAATCTTTCAACAAAAGTTATTTTTGATTGAAATAAATTTTGATGATAACAAAAGGAATTTTCTGTAGCGGACAGTATTAAAAGAAAAAAATATTCGGAAGTTTTTAAAAATGTGAAAAAATTAGTGAAAATAAAGAGAATATGAAATAAATTTATAAATTATAATAGTGTCGTAATTGAATTTGACCTCAAATATAACTACAGCTATTAATCATGGGCGGGAATGGAACCAGGGGTTATAAATCGATCAGAAAATATTTATTTCCTAACGACGATATTTGCGTACGCGAAAACGAAACGAACATATATCAACGACGGAATCGAAAGGTCACCGGAAAACGACCTGTCAAATTGATTGCAAACTCGTGTTTCATACAAAAACCTATCGTCCAATAACGTTGCCATTTTAATAGGAACCTTTTCGAAATACCTATACGGGTTCTTTTCGTGAATCATTCACTTTTGGAATGATTACCTCTTTTCGGACGCCCATTGAAGCGAAGAAACTGCCGAAAAATCATGATTGTCGTGATGTACCGAAATATAATTGTTTTTTTTTTTTATTTTTACTTTACTTTCAATTAATGATAAATTTAAAGAAATTAATTACTAAAAAGTAGAGGCTGGGGTCAATCATTTATAACCTATTTGTAACAATATATAAGTAGAAAAATAATTACAATGGAAAAATGAATTACCCTTAAAAAGTATTCCTTAATTTAATTTAAAACATTTGATTTAATTTAATGTCGAAATCAAAAACGTATTGAAATGTTTATCGTTAAGGACGTGACACTGTAAATACTGTAGACTTTGAAATACGGTGTTGCTTTCGTTGCTTCAAGAACAGCAAGGACAATTAAATATTAAGCTGTCGATTACGCGAAAGAAACTTGATTATGTATAAACTCTGAAAAGCATGTCAGTAAATAGTAGAGCAGTTTACAGCAAATTTATATATATATTTTAATGATTGTTTTTGAAATTATGTTTTATTATTCTTTTTCAAAAAAGACAACCGATTACAATTTATTTTCTTGATTTTTTACATAGTATCGATTCGGTCACTTTGAATTAAACCTACGTCCCTAATCCTAACCTACATTCCCTATGCTTGATATTACAATTTTTTTCAATCGCGTCAAATAAATATATCGCTGAGTTACCTTTACAATATTGTTATAAATGCGAATCACAATTTTTATACACCATCTCTTCTACACAATATGATATTAGGGTCTTTGTTTTTACCCACACTTGAAAGCTCTCACCTCGTTGCTCTCGTGGACGATGTCTAGGTGGCCGTGGCTTGTTCCCAAGAATTTTTCAGAAGATGTCCAATACTAGCTGAACAGCGTTGAAGAAGTAGCCGTGAAAGGGATCTCCACGTTTCCTAGATATCACTGATTTCTCCGTATTGCGATATGGTGATGCAGTGCGGCGACTGCCACGATCCTGCCGAAATTATGACTTTACCCGCGAAAAAATCAAGATCAAACGATATCTTTTCAGATCACATTAGATCTAATGAGATCATATTTGATCTGGGTTATGGCCATATCTACAGAGATCTGTAATTTTTATATCCAATTAGATCTAGTCATAGATATAACAAGATCTAATCTTAGATATTGCCTGATCTTGTCAATGATCTAATTAGATCTGAATAAGATCTAATGAAATCTGAATAAGATCTTATTTGATCCAGTAATATCTGTGCAGAAATCTGAACTTTTTTTTTGAATTTTTGAAATGCAATCAGTTATTTTCTACCATTTCAAAACTTTTTTTTTAAATATTGAGTACTCGAACTGTACATCAAAATAGTCAATGC
This sequence comes from Trichopria nigra, assembly GCA_030522945.1. Classification (NCBI taxonomy): domain Eukaryota; kingdom Metazoa; phylum Arthropoda; class Insecta; order Hymenoptera; family Diapriidae; genus Trichopria; species Trichopria nigra. The sequence continues at coordinate 21,025 of JAPYZR010002372.1, forward strand.
CCGTCACGAATATATAGAGGAGCATTTAGGGTTATTGGATTACTGAAGTTACGACATACAGCTGACCAAGAGAAACTTTGCTCTTTGAAGTCTTGCGAACCACGTTTCTCGCAAGGCCAACGAAAGTTAGTCGCTTCGAATCAAGCGGAACTGTTTTCTTCAGATGCACCTCGTGTGGAAAAATTGAGTGAGCTCAATTGAGTTTCAGTCACGATACTCAGTTTCAATTGGGACACCATAGCCTGAACAGCCTTCTGACCCCTATTTTGCGTTACTAAAAAAACAGATTCTTGTTTTAGAATATTTTATTAAAGTAGAATATGGAGAACCATGTTTGCTATGTTCATATATGGATCCGGATTACTTTTTTATGGTGATAGGTTCAAAAATTGCATTACTTAGTAACTGTATATACTGGTTAAAAGTATAAATACTTCAAAGTGTAACTAAATCAATAAAAACTTATCAATAAGACTAACGATCACTGAGTTTTGAGGTGCAGAAAAATTGCAAATACATAATGTTGTTCTGTGAGGGATGACGATACAAACCTTGCTGGTTGAACCGTAATGGTATAAGAAGCAAATGAAACTGACCTATGTCTATGTTAATTATACAACCAGCATAAAATTTGACTTTCATTAATATTGTCTTTCATCAAGTACTGAATTTTTTAATTGTCATTCCAAAACATTATGCTGGAAACAATTCATCGAAAATAGATTTTTTTATAACATTATCAAAGGCCGGATCTGGGGAAAAGCCTCTTTTACAAGGACGACAAAGAACGTTTGAAAACCTGATGGCGGAGTAAACATTTGCTTTTACATTTTTCCAAAGCTTGTCTGAAAATGCATTTTCATTTTGATTCCATCGGTGTTGATTGCATGCAGAATGTGGAAGTAAGTTTTCGTTTCGGTTCGCTTTAATGTGCATTTAAGAAGAAAATTTTCATAGATACGATCTTTAGGAGCAAACATTCGGGAAATGTAAATGTTTACCATGATAAATGTATAAGTTTATATTGCAAAGAGGAAGTTGTTTATCAACTTCTAACTTGGTATATATCGTATATATTTATCAGCTCTATATATATGCCGCAAACGATCCGTTAAGAGGGATCAGCGAAAGGGAATATACGGAGGGTGTTGCAAATTCACCTCATTGCAAGTCTTTTATGTATAGAAACATTATATGAAGCATGCATGAGAAAGACGTGTTTACTTCGAACCTTGTACGTTTTCTCTTTTTTATTCGTTATTTCTATTAATTTATAATACCTTTTTTTTTACTTCGACTTTTACTCCTTTCATTACGTACATATATATTGATTTCAGCATAAGGCACGCGAAAGTACTCGTTAATATAATAAAACATATATTTTTATAATTTTACTTTCTACATAATAATGTAAGCATATTGTTATTCTCTAGAAAACAAGTAATTACATCTTGTTACAAGTTTTACAAGTGTCGATGATACAATGCTGCTTTTCTTTTCAAATATCAAAGCTAAACTAGGGGCTTCGCCCCTGCGGCCTTCGGCCGCGAACCCCAACGGGGGGCTCCGCCCCCTGGACCTCCGGCGCGCTTCGCTTCGCTCGCAATTTTTGTCACTAAATTCAGAAAGACATGGAAGTTTAAAGTTTATCAACGTTTTTTGTTCACCGCCCCCCCCCCCCCTCTATTTTACTATGGATATATTCCAAAATCTAATCAGATCTAAGTTTAGTAAAAACACACATTTGAAAAAAAAATTATATTGATATCTTTATTAGTTCGTGAGTTATCGAAGCTACAAAAAAATGATGACGAACGGACGGACGGACGGACGAACGTACAAGATGAAAAATTGTCGAAGTGTGTGAATTGCGGAGACTATAGAGCTTGATGTAAGAATGTGCAGCTAAAATAAAAAATATCAGGATATAGATCAAGAACTAA
>JAPYZR010002373.1:0-23174 GCA_030522945.1 Trichopria nigra
GGGGGGGTGTTAATGATCGCTGATTACGATTGTGTCGTCAGATTTTCGAAATTCAAAATGGTGGATCTAGTATGGCTGAACATACTACGAAAAACTGCTTAATTAATATCTTTATTGTAAACTCGGTTTTTAGGGGTTTCAGAGGTCGATAATTACGAACTTTTTAAATCTTTAAAATTCAAAACGGAGAACTCATTATAGGCCAAAATACAATATATATTGCATACACTGTGAATGAAACTCTCTAATCATAGGTTGTTTACGTCGCTGGTTACGAATCCATTCTGACGTTTTCGAAAATCAAAATTGCGAAACAAAATAAGAGAAATTGCTTGATGTAAATGAAACTCGGTTCTCAGGTATTTTTGAAATCGTCGATTACAAATCAGTTGTCAATATTGAAAATTTTGAAAAATCCGTTGAAAATGTCCGTAATAATAATAATAATAATAATAATAAAAGTTTTTTTTTGCGTTTTTTCAGAGGTGCACCGCTCGCCTATAAGGGATACTCACCAATTTCCAAAATCTCATGACGACGTCATAATCTTTCGATAAAATATGAACGTATAGATTATGATCACAGAAAGAAATAATTAAAAATATTGTTTATTTCAAGTGTGCCATGGAAAAAACTGCAAATTTTTAAACAGTCCACGTTTCATGTAAAAATGGTTAAACCTATGTAGAATAATTTGCAAAAGAAGCACATAGATGAACGTAATTTGTTCGTTTCTATATTGGTAACAAATTGGATATTGAGTTAAAACAATTAACGATACGGCGCGAAAATTATATATTTTAATAGTAAACATTTTTATTTCCTAATATCATCTGTCACAGCAAAGTTAAAAGTTCTGTGGATTTGCCCATATAAAGAAACGTGACAGCCGCTACCGACTAGAATCGACAGATTGCAAAAATCGTTATCGATATACGCAAAAAAATAGTAAGTTAAAAAAAGCGTGTACGAATTTTTCACCTAAATCTATGATTGCCATTAAAAAGTGATCTTTAATCGTGGCAAGCGATTTTACGAGATGAATAAACTTGAGTATGCTGGAAAGGACAAAAGTATGATAAGTCGTTGGGTGAAAGAACTTCGCGTCGATGGGAGAATGATAAAGGGGTAGACGAGGTATTAAATCGATCGATGAATGAGACGAAGATGAAGCAGGCGCGCATTGGACTGATAAAAAAATAATAGGGGTGTATAATTATATATATTAAATCGATGAATAAGTGACGTATAATTATAATGGACAGACAACTACTGCTAAACAAAAATGTATACGTGACAAATACGATATATGCGAATTTAGACTAGAGAACAATTGTGATATAAGTAGACTGAAAGCGACATAGCTGAAAGCTTCTGGTGAGGCTATGTAGTATTGTACAGTCACTGAAGTATCGCTGTTTGTTAAACTCTGTTTTACACATTGTTCGATGGACCTTTGAAAGTCGTTAATGCGATTAGCGAAAATCGTGAGTCTCACTTTCGATTCGACACCGAACAATGTATGATCGCGAAATGCGAGTCGACTATACATATACCACCTTTCGGTTTTTTACGTAATACTTTCTCGTTTTGTAAGTGAAAGAAAAAGAAAAATTATCGACTGACATTTCGCAATGGGCAGAAAGCACCACGGCATAAAACCAGTGTTGATTATTTAATCGTTGACTGTTTAAACTTTTCTTTTTAGGTTTACGGTTGGTTTTTCTTTTTGTCGATCCGTAGTACGCCGAGTATAAGGTGAAACGTGTGAGAGGCTGCACACAAGTAACACTTTATAACTTTTGTTGCAACAGCGACAGAAGCTAATGCTGAATTATCAACTTGACATACAGAAAAGTAGCGTCGACATTGCCAGAAATAATTAATTGCTTTCGATTCGACTTCTTCTCCCGTTGCTGTTCACGAAACTGACATTGCGTAAACGATTCTATACTCCTCTTTAAACAAAAGATCTGCTCTATGCCCAAAACGACCCGACCAAACTGAAAAGTATTTTTTTGAAATAAACGTTAACTTATAGATTGCAACGGAATGACCGCGAATCTTCGTCTACAAAAATAAAACCTGGTAATTTGCAGTTTGACCTGCGATAGTTTCATTTGTTGTACATCAGCTAACCGTATTTCAACGAGGAAGAGTGGGGCACTTGGTTAATATTGTATCGACAACATATATATACATGACATTAGATGTTACCAAACCTTCAACGTTTTTAAAACGTTTGTGAAACTATCGCAGATTGCGTAACGAAAACCGACAAAATTTGATTGACCTTCAGAACCAAGAGCCGAACTGTACCTTCCTGAAGATTATTGACGTACTGAATGCCGTACACTAACTGAACGATTTTTCGAGACGTTTAAACTTAAAAGTGCAAAAAAAGGAAGTAATGAACTATAAATTCCGGAATTTAAATGGTTCTTCAAATATTCGATGTCGCTGATGATTAGGAATTTGAATTGCAAAATGCAAAATGGCTAATCCAATATGGCGGGGCAATAGAAACCCTCAATGAGTGAAAATAAGTTTCAAGCGAATTTGGTCTGTTTTTCAAAGTCTTCCGCCATGAGAGGTCCGCCATTTTGAGTCTCTTAATTTTTAACTTCAAATTCCTAATCATCCACGCATTGACGATCTCGAATTCGAAATTTAGATGCTTGTACGCAACAGACGATTTCAAGGGCTATTTTGAGGTCAGATTCGGATTCGGCACGTCGAAAACCTTGCGGGAAATATAGTTCGTTTCACGGTTGAAAATTTCATCGGCCTGTATAACCTTTACAATATATAGTGCAATCGCGACGACGTATACGAATCATTCGTTTTGTCGAATGCACCCTACGCTAAAAAAAAAAAAAAAAAAAAGTAAACAAAAGAAAACCCGACCAACACCTTAAAAAACAACCCAAACCCCAAAAGCCAAACAAACAAAACAACAAAACACGTGCATACGTAACAACACTTGAATTAAACCACATATGCATGAAACAAAAAGAAAAAAAAAGGAAAACAACGACGGCGTACCAAGGATCTCGGGACGAGGCGGTTTGTCGATTTAATCATTGACAACTTGGAACATATTAACCTACCTACCTCATCCCGAAGCCCTTTGACCTCGTCGAAACCGTGGAGAGCTCCAAGTTTAGCAGGGGCAATTGATTAAGTTATGGCCGCGTAATCATAATCGTCGCGCTCGGCGACGACGTGTTAATCGAATACGGGTGAAGCCCGAGCGGTTGATTGATGGATTGATTAGAGCAATTGACTCACCTCCCTGGTCGTCGAGTGCGACCAGAGTACGGATGCCGGCCTCCTTACTCTACGATAGACAGAGGCAGCAAAACACATACAACCACCACCAGTGTTAAGAGTATATAGTACGTATATAGTATACAGTATAGTAATATTAGTAGTCGGTATATGGTATATATGTATATCGGTATAACAAATATGACAGTATATAAAAAAGAGAGTTCATGTTATAGCGGGTCGATATAAAAAGTGGCGCTGCTCGTGAACGGCGCCGTTATTGTATTGTCGTTATATTCGTAATTGATGTATTCATAAAACAGAATAAAGGGGGATTTAAGTTCATTGATTGTAAAAAAAAGAAGGAAGTCGCGCTGGGCGCGTGACGCCTGTCCATTGCTGTTGTTATCGTTGTGATTGTTGTACTTGTTAGCCCTGTTCCTGTTCTTGTTCTTGTACCGGTTGTTGTGCGTGCCTGCATCGATGTTATCGTCACGCAACTCGAACCTTGCGAAGTCTTCCTGCCGTCACATCCAGTGTTTTCGCGACAATTACGGATCGAAAGGCGACTCGTTTCACCCGTTATTTCTGTCATCGATGAGTGCACGCACGCACCCCCACGTCTCTCGATGCTGCCGTTAAAAAAAAAAGCATCGATTGCAACTTCCCGTTCGTTCTTTATTAAGCTTTAAAACGACACCTGTCAAACTCGCCGACGTGATTTAATTACTTTCCCCGCAATGACAGGCCGTTTCCCCTGCACGACAGCGATAACAGGGTCGAGTCGCCCATTCGTCCCTTACAAATAATCCTGCCAAACGACCATCATAGAGCTTGTCGTTCCACCTGGATTCATCGTATATGTTGCTTGAAATGTGATCGGATTGATTTGTATCGTGCACATGTGCTTGTCCTGCGGTGATCGTCGGGTTTATGCTACTAGAGGAATAACTGGTGGGGTGGTGAATCGAAATGTCTAACATTGAGAGCAAACACGGGTGTACGATAATGAGCGAGGGCATCGGGTGCTGTTGGATGGTGACGCGCGTCCTTCGTTTCGGTCGAGCCGTTTTTTAATACGAGCTTATTCGTGCAGGAAAGTAAACGACGAGGGATTTCGCAACTGCCACGGGTCACACTTCGACGGGTCTCGGCATACACAGCGTTGCAAGGTATAGACAATGATGGACAGATAAGAAGTACAAATGGAGGGGGAATTTGGGAACAATCTCTGGAGAGTCGAAGCGACGGCATAATGGGAAGAACGCAAGTAGGACGTATACAGGTGGATGTGGTTGCAGCAGGCAGAGGTTGGGAAAACTGCTATAATTCATATGCGCATACGCCAGAGACATTAGGCGTATAGACATTAGGAAACAGAGACAGGCATAATATAGGCGGGTCTGGATGCCAGTGAGTATTTTTGCACGACGCTTTCCGCCTCCTTAAAACTCTGCTTCAAACACTACGTTTCCGCATTGAAATACGCGTATCGATGTTCTCCATGAGAATGTGTGTGTGTGTATGTGTGCGCACCTGATTCGACGTTATTATACGACGACAAACGGCTCAAAATTAGCATTAGCATTAGGTCGCGCAGTGACCTCATATATCGACGAAGGCTAAAATAGAATATATCCGTTTAATGGGACTTGATGATGAAGGGGTGTGTGTGTGATCGATTATCGTGATATCATATTATGTTAAACTTTATTTCGTGTGTGCGTGTGTGCTTCATGCACTCACAATTTCATTTGATCTTCGTTCAATGTCGACCATTCTGACAAAGATTGCTTTTTAACGTGTCATTCATTAATTGATGATCCGTGTGCAATCTCAATTCTTAAATCGACCTACATTTTGTCAGCTTGAAATGCGAGAGTCTGTACTTTTGTTTTAATGCAGAGAAAAATGTACGTTTTAACGAAGCTTATCGCGGAATTCCCGTAATGTTCTCCAAGTAACGGCAGATAATAATTCTCGACGGTATAATGACACGGTTCGATGAGTGTACACGGCGGCTGTTCCGGATCGTAACAAAATAGAGGCTCACACGCGCCTGTTGCGTTTTACTCCAAGGGCGTTACGGGACGTAAAAGTTATAGATTTAATCGCGACCAATCGTACTGTGTTCACCTCCGTTGTGTTTTTTTTTACTTTATTGCTGGCTGAAAACCTTGCGACCATTATGCACGTGCATTTCAAGTTTGCCCCTGTGTACATCATTATTCCTCGTCACTATCAATTGTTATACTTGAAGGGGCAATGTAATATTGTGTGCGAAATATATTATCAAAATTTAGACAAAGAGAAGACCATATTAATCAATGAAAGTTTTTATTTCATTAGAAGTCTACACGGCGATTCAGCTTTAATGACCTCGCTATAGGAGTTCAGGAATATTTGTCGATTCAGAACTGAAACGACAACCTCGAATTATTAAGAAAATGTCGCCGTGTGCCTTGATCCATGCAGATTCGAAAGTGGCTTTTTTTTTTAAATTAGATCGCACTGCAACGAAGGCCGTTACAAAAATACGGAACGACGAATAAATATAGAGCGATCGCTCGCTGTCAAAGCAGAAATGTAAATCATGTTGATCGGCGCCCTGCGGAGACCGTTAGAGTTCGATGTTCACTCCACCCGCGGCCGTAAATGGTGAAATATCGACGAAAACCCTCTGACGTACAAAATACAATAAGATATTCACGAATTTTACGCCGTTACGTAGTCCCGGTGCACGTGAGCCGACATACGCGGGCGATACACGTCGAATATCTTTTATAAGCTTGTATAAGATAATTGACCGTTTCGTTAAAATATTTTTAGGTCTTCTATTCAACTACCCCCAATGCGTTATATCGCTTACCTATTTAAAGAATTCGTAAAAAATTCAACGTAAATTGGCGCAGTCACCCGCCCGTAAGTATATACGTAGTAAAAAAAGAAGACGAAACAATACTTTTCGCACCTAGGGCGCGAATGGACATTTTGCGCCCGTGAGATAAACTTTTGTTTTTGCGCCTTCCGTGACGAAAACGAGTTGATGATTTATGAACTAATCCACATTTCTCGCGGTCACACCAGAAAGTGAGTTAAATAAAATACCGTTATCCGTTCGCCATCAATGCACTTTAATTTCGCGCGAACTTTGCCGAATGTATCGCGCGAGAAGATTGCTTATCGATATTTAACCATGCGGATGAAAGCAGAATGAAAATTGAACATTATCGAGTTTTGCCGGGTCCCCACGTACCACTTTTTTCCATTTCCAATTCGCAACTACTACTTTCTGACGTGTCGCCATATACGATTGTCCCTGGCTGATCAACCTTTAATAACAATAAAAAAAAAAGAAATATAGCATTCATGTGTACCACATTTGAAATTGTTGTTGTTTTCAGTTATCAAACGTCTCTCATTTATCAGTTCTATGTGTGCTCCCTGTGTAATGGAGTGCAATAATTACAATCCCACAACTTTGTGTCGTTTGTCGTCGTTTAAACAAATTTTATTTACTAATAAGTAGGCGAATCGCAGTCTTACCAATTGTTTGTGGTCTAAGAGTAAGTCACTTGACATCCAGATAAACATAAATTTACTGGTCGTCTCTAAAAGTGGATGTTAAGAACCGTTAGAATGTGCAATTTTATATAAATCCAACATCGGATGTTGCATAATGTAACATATGGGACATTCCGTGCCAATCAGGACAGGTTTTTATAACATAATTTTTAATTTCAATTTTAATTATATATTATGCTTTCACCATTAAACCTATACAAATTCTACTTTGTCGTGATTTTCGAAATCTAAATACAGAAAAATATCTCATTCAAGTACGAAACTACCAATTAATGAAGAATTCTAGGATGAGCAAGTATTATACTGACGATAAATCGGTTGAAACCGGATGTATACAAAAGAAGACCCCCGGGTTATACGTAAATGTATATAATATAGGGGCCTTCTCCCTCGGACTCAAATTTAATGCATCCAAACAAATTTTTTGTTTCATTCGAAAGGAAATGTATATCTCATTTTTCTTCAAATAATGGACAATTCAGTATATTCAGTGTACAAACCAATGAAATATAACTTAACTTACATTTTCACAGGTATTTTAAAATAAAAAAAGAAAAGCTTGGCATGGAATGTCCCCATGATACTTGAACATTTCGTATACTCAATTACAGTTGTAACTTGTTCGACTTTAAATTGAAAGCCAATTTAATTTTAGTATTGCCGACCAGTAAATCCAGATCATTTTAGACGAGCCTCGTCGCTGGTGGGCGTTGAAGAAAAAAAAAAGGCATCTCAGCCTCGGGTTACTTCAGAAATTGGCCGGGAGAGCTTAAAACTCCGCAGCTCCTTAGCTATTTAGTAGTGGAAGGCACGAACTTGGAGGCGGCAATAAAAGGGCGCATACCTCTTCCGTGGGTGCGGCCAAAGTGCCGTTTATAAAACATGTACGGGCTGTTTCATAAACCAGTAAAGTACTTGGTTGCATCCGAGTAACACGGTTACGAATACAAAAGGCTCGGCGATACATAATTTGTAGATCGCTGCGCAGTGGTGCAAAAGTTTATCCATATGTATACATTAAACAAAAAAAAAAGGAAACAAAATAACTACTATCAATTTCATTTACTTTTAAATAATGATAATCAAGTTACGGTTCTTCGTCCCACAATATTCGACATTGAATTTTTTCAGGTGATAATTCCCTCTCTTATATTATATGCAGCAAAGGTGGGAATGACGAGTCAATTGGGCAGAGAAAATGCTTTCAGTTTTATTAGGAAATATTTGTATGCAATTCTTAAAGTACTGCCAATTGTTCGAACTTTTGATTCAGTCGAGAATTTAAATACGCTACATTACATCCAGTGGATGCCAGATTCTATTCATGGTTCATCGGTGCATGACCTCTCCGCCATTTTTGTCTGACTGGAAAGATGGTCAACCCGTCCACGAGTTTGAGACCGTTGCATTTTTTTCGATTTTGAATAAAATGATTCAAATGCCGGAAACAAATAGAATGTCAATCATCCAAAAAGCATCAAGAGGAAATGCATCCACGATTTCTTGAATAGACACTATGCGACTTTTTCGCCATTTCCACCCTTGCAGAACTTCATCCACACGGAACCCCTGGGTGTCAAGATGCAAAATGAAACACCCTACGCGAATCAAGTTCTACCATAATTCTAATAGAAGCTCCTAATTAGTCTCACAGCCTGTTCTTGGATGACGCAGAATCCGTAGAACGTGTCACCTTGTATCCGCACCTGAGTCAACCACTACAACTTAAAGCGATTCTAATTGGCTGACCTTTCTACCCTTTTTCTTAGGAGAACTGCGCATCCACCCGGATGTTTCACCTTGCATATCTTGACACCATAAACGCCAGGATTTTAAACGACCCCCCAAAAAAAAATCTTTAAATAAAATGTCTAACGCTAAAATCCAATTTTAAGACGAGGTATTTCTCGTGAACGGGATTTCGCTAAAATGTTTTAATAACAATCATAAACGGGAAGCCGCCCCGAAACTAATTGGACTTTGAAATCAGATAAAACGGCCGATCCGCTACCTCTTTTGAGCAGAAAATATTGCTTTTGCTCCACTGTGCAGCGACCGGCCAACCTTCGAACCGAGGCGCGTCGAGAAAAGGAAGGTAAAGGAGAAAGATGCAAGGAACATAAAACAGTAAACCCATAAAATAGTTGCGCTCGCGCGCGCGGAATGACAATGGAGAGAAGCGAATCCCGCCGAGTCGATACGGAGGAAAATGGTGGTCCAGGGGCTTTGCGGCGAAAAACTGCATTCGCCCTGTACCGCGCTTCCGGGTCATCCTCTTTTAATTCGCGTCTTTTCTTTTATGCTCTCGTTTAGGTGACATATTTAGAACACACAAACAGATAGCGCTACAGACCAGCCAGCTATATAACATCTCAATGACAGCAACAGCAACGTCAGTGATTTAAGTGTTCATTCGGCAACAGAGACAGAGCAGCCAGCGACGACACATCAACTTAGCGACGCGTGTGTGTGTGTGCGTGTGATCTTGGATTCGATTGATCTTGCTGAGGTCACCAACGACATGCGATGAAAAAAGAGTTTATTTTAACCAAAATACGCACCACCTCCCAATGACCTGACCGGATGCTTCGCTTCATGCATGAGATCTTTTTAACTTTCCTAACTTAAGTCTAAAAAAAAAAGTTAAAGATTTCTTGATCGCGGAATATGTATTGCGCAATGTTAAGTAAACGTGCACTAGCGTGAAGGAAAAAATCTACGTTACGTATTCAACAATACTATATGGATCAACTATATGGATTTTCCAATGAGATTCATAATTACATTACTTTGAATGGCAATTGATGAATTTAAATTGTCTTTTTTTAATTTATAGCGGTCAGTTGAGAAGCTGATGGGCAGGACTGCAAAGTAGTAAGAAAACCGTCGAGGAAATTGGTCTCGTTAAGAAAATGTTGATAAACAAAGAAATACATAATAAACAAACAATAAATATAACCAAATATTTATATTATGCTGAACTGTTTTTTATGGAAGAGAAAAAAGGTCATGAATTCTATTCACACGATTATTTACAACTACAGTTTAGGAATTTACCATTTCCTCCTCGACCATAAATCTCATTGTTTATATTTACAATTTCCACAACAGGAATAATTGCAACAGCAACACCACGATGTATATACACTCCGATTTTGCGCACGAGTAACATGATCGATTTGTCATGATGACAAGAAAACGTATTTAAATGTAAATTAAACTCTTTTTTTATGTCTACCTTTAATTTGAATCGCTGACAATCCCACAGATTACATAGGAATGACGACATCAAAGGTACAAAATCATTTTTCAATTTTTACTTCAAGTTCAAGTCTGCATTTTACTTCTTTGGCAACTTTTCAAGTTATATTTCGTATATTGTAACTGCAAACAGTGAATATCTCAATTTCGCCTTTCTTCGTATTCGTGAGATCGTTAAGATCTCTCGGGCACCGGCATCGTGACATCATCGGTGGTCCAATCCAATCAGTGAGATCGAGCTGATTCGAATTAAGAGAAGACACAATGGCACATTTGGGCTCGCAGGGAATGCAGCGCATAATGAACACCGAAGAAGAAACGAACGCGGGAAAGGACACTGGATAATTAGATTTGCAATCTTGCGCTTGCGGATGAGCGAATCGCCCCAGCCTCCGATCGAATCGAGAGTGAGTCGTTTTACTATAGTGTTCGCACCACGCACTTCGCGGCTCTGTATTTCCTTCCTTATCCGCCCTTAATTATAAAAGTCGACTCTTTTCTGTCTCTACGACCCCCCACCCCCAATGACACACACCGAGACGACACATCCGCTCGCATCGTCGGAAATCCAATTACAAGTTCGCTCGTTCGGAGCTCACACGCGACAACTCGAGATACGATCGACGTCTGGATTTTTTATTCGATGATCCAGAGCACGGAGAAAAGTGTTTGGCTTCATTAGCCAAACGTTTCGCCGAGCACGGTCCAACGAAATTCTCGTCGTGTAGTAGTTCCAACCTCCCTTCGTAAAAGCGTCTCGAACATTTTTATAATAAATCCGTCCTCTATAAACGAAATTAGGAAATTGCGTTAACGGTTAGAAAAGTCTTGACGATGTGAGTGGTTGTCGTAAAAATGTTGCATTTAAGGCATTTTTGTTCGATGACCGTCTCCTAATCTCAAAAGTATTTTAAATTTATGGTCCAAAGTGGTCCTTGTTTGCAAGTGTGGCAAAAGAAAAATAAATTATAAAGTCGATTGAAAGAGAGAAACTGATTAACCAATAAAGAGACGCGTGTTCCATCAAGAAATGATTTTATTTTGCATGAATCGAAAATTAACAAAAACGATATTTTTAGCTTCTACTTTAGCTTGAACTTTTGAGGTTAGGAGAGCACACTCGCTTTAAAGAACTGTAACACATTATTTGCAAGTCGCAAAGATCGATATACTCTTTTTCAATTTTTCTGCATTGACGTATGAATGCGTATGAATATCAAATGAAGCTTTGTCAATTTTTAATGCGACCCTAAAACCAAGTTTTCCCCCAATCGATTATACAACGCGAAAATTTACATTATACGTAGAATAACATACGAAAACATTGGATACACGTGCTTGAAAATTAGCAACTATGCGAGATTATCAGGGACGTTTCGATGGACTCTTCCGAAACAGTTTAGAAATTTCCATCTGACCAAAGGATGTTCCCAAAAGACGCGGCAAAGGAAAAAAAAAAGCTAAAAACGATGATTTTATTTTTGAAAAATTTCTTTTCCGAAAGTTCGCGAAAGGAAAGGGCGCATCCCTTTCGTTGCCGGTCATAGATCGCAAAAGTCGCAATTAGGAAGAGAAACGAGCTCACGCGGCGATCGATCGATTTTTCCAAGGCTGCCTCTGGCACGCTCATCCGTCGAACGCATCGCGCAAATAGAACATGGCTACGTTACGTCGATACTGGCCAGTAATTTCAGCAGTACTTTGCCTTTATTTCAGGGTACAAATGCACGAGAACGTCGCCGCACGATAATTACGTTTTAATTGACCTATTGTGTTGAATACCAACTAGAGGCTTTCTACGCTTCGCGATGTTACGTCAGTCACCTCTCGCCACTCATAACCGCAATCTATAGATCCCAAGATACTTTTCCTCCTCCTCACTGGTCAGTGCCGATGGAACGCAACTGCGACTGAAGAGGGTGTATAATGGTAATTTCGAGATACAGTGATGGAGCAGTGAGCATATATAAGTGCGCGCTATCTATGAGATTGAAAAAGACAACAAAGACGGTGTTGACTTGCGACAGGATTCGTGAGAGACAGACTGGAAAGGAGATAAGGGTGTATACACAATCCTCGATATTAACGGCGATAAACCGATCAGTCGATGATTCGCAACTGAGGGAGAGGAAGTACATAGGCACGACACAAGGTGCGATGTGGTGACATCCGCCGGAGTACCGGGCACGAGTCACTCGCCACTGATGATTTTCGTGCCCCTAAAGTTATCCCTTCATTTTACCTCGCACCTACAAAACCGACGTACGACCTGCTTAAGCGAGCCGCGGTCGATGCATCGGCACGCGACTATCAGATCGATCGCCAACCCGGCCACTTTCGTACAGGACCTTCCCCAATCGAGGAGTCGTAAAACTCCTACGCGTCTGGCGATGCATCGTCCGAGGTCTCATAAAAATCTAACAAGTAAGAGGGTTTCCTTTTAGAAAAGTCTCCTCGCCGATACGCAGAGCATTAAATAGGTAATTATTAGCTGCCTAAAGTTAATAAAGGACGATCGGCGAAGAGGGAGACCGACTTCTAGAATCGAATTACCATCAGTTCCACTTTAAAATTGTTTTAACCTTTAGAGAACGGGCATTCGGGGTTTGTGAGATCCATGTAAGAAAATGCACTAAAATTTATCTTGATCACATGTCGATCCAGTATACTGAATGTCCCGTCCTCTAAAAGTTAAGTGACTCAAAGACACACATGACCATCAGGATCCTCTTTAATATTCTGATATTACATTCGCTGAATAGAAATGCAAATGAACGGACAGAGTCGAAAAGCTTGCTCTTCAAATTCGCAACTAGTTTCTGCGCCATGAAAGATCATATTATCGCTATCTTATTCACATTGTTAAGTATATCGATCGCATTCAACCGTTCTATAGATAAGCATTTATCATTCAAGAACAAACCAACTTAGGCGACACGAGCATGCACATAAAGCGCTGCTTAGGTGTCGTAAAAAGAAATTAACTGTGCCGGTCGTTTTGACCTATTGATATAAAAAAGACCAGTGGTCAAATAGATAAAAGAGAATGTCAACCACATCGATTTTATGGCAAATGCTTAGCTAGTACGCTTATTATAAACGTAAGAACTGAACAGAATAGAAATCGAACTCATTTCCAACGCTTGAAATTTAACGTCAAAGGTCTTCGGGTTCTTTTTGGTTCAAGCCTTAGCAACACTCAAAGACTTTTGGTACAAATCCTGTAATGGTTATATAATATAGGTTTGGATCGACTATAGTTATACCAAAGAGGTTCAGAACAAAGTTTAGTATAGCATTATACAAGTAGCACCGCTTTCGACGCGACGCTACTGGCGGTCCCAATCCTCGACCAAAAGTCTTTAAGTAAGTACCGTGATAAAAGCTTTCCCGATCCAGCCATCCGAAAAATTCTACCAGCACGAAGCCAATGTGAACCGAGCGTGAATCGAATGCGACCGTTGTTTCTTTTGATCTTAGCTCCCACTAAAACGGAGACTGAAACGTACTTTTCGACTTTGTTCGCAGCTGAACGAAGGCGATTCTAGAAGACGGGACTCGTTTGGAACGTTTGTAGAGAAAAAAAAAGAAATGTCGATCGATCAAAGATCATTTTGCAGTGGTGAACTTACCTCCTCGCATAATGCCAGCATGCGCCTCGTGCTGTCCAGTGACTGGAAAACAAAACATTCTTTGATCAGCCAAGTGAGGATGATGATTTGCGTAATAGCAGATTCGAGCGGTATTCCCGCGCCCACTTTTTCTTTCGCTGCCTGCGGGATAATAATCATCATACCTCATCGGTCGTCTGACCAGCCTTGTATTGCAATTCCTGAAGTTCCGTGCGGGGTGGGCCAGGTTCGGCCGAACCCGCGGCTGCCGTAGGTGCAGGCATTGTTCCTGCGGTACGGAGTGAACCTCCTGCTTCAGTGAGGATCCGGTTTCTGCGCCGGTGACGGCTCCCGATTCCCTCTCCTCCTCACTTGCCCTCGGTTGCCCTCAGTTGGAGGAATCAAGGTATTCGTGTGGTATACTGGAAAAGAAAAGAAAGTGCTATTTAATGTTTGCGATCGTCGCATGATGATTCGGATAAACAAAGAGAGGCGACGGGCTGACGTTGAAATTGCATAATTGCAGTATTAATGGCGCGCATAATCGAGTCGCTGCTGCGGTTATCTTTCCGGAATGAATAAATCTACGCTTTGTTATATGAGGTTCATCCTGTCACCTATTGATTGATACATATTTCTGAATAAAAGTGCACTGAACCTATAGCATTTACCTTATTCATTGTACCACACCAGTTCACATTCTGTAATTGATTTTACCATAAATTTTACCATAAACAATGCCATTTTTCTCATGATGAATGGCTCTCTTTAAAATGCCAAATGTTATAGTAAAATTTCCATTGAAATTATTTTCAGTAATGATAGTTTCAAATTTGATCCAGTGCAAATCAAGGAGCGCTAATTAATATACATCACGTGAAGTGGTGCTAAAGTATCGCATTTCTAGCAAATTCCATGAGCGGCAGTGGCTAATATCTACTTACTCGAAGTAAACGCGTGTATTCCCTCTTTTATATCTTTCAAACGCAGATGTGCAAATAAACTCTTGCTCTCGGCGTTAAGCAATGGAATTAAAAAGCATAAGCGCATATGCACTCAATAGGTGTATATCATATATTTCTTGTTGCCATACATTTGCTCGAAACTTCATTAAAACCGGTTCGGTGGGACCTCGATATCGATATTATTTTATAGGAAAAAAAACATTATTTTTCTATTTTTTTATACAAAATGTACATAGATGGAAAAGGGGTTGGGTTCGCGGGGATCTTCTGTTATTCTGTTGCAATAGCAAAATTGTATCTGTTAGTTTATTGAGGCAAACGAATTTGCTGATGAAACTTTATGAAATAGATGACCAAACATTGGATGATTAAAGTTTGTTAAATCTTCGGTGGTTAAGATTTTGAAGATATTATTGTGTATTAGTATGAAGTCAATCTGAAGATTGATGCAATTTCTAAAGAGGTACTTTGGATATCAAAGAATAGTGATTCCATTCAGGCACATCCCTTTGATTAGAGCATACACAAAGTTCGCATGGGAGCAGTTCTATCAACTTCTTGATTTAAAAGAAAATATATATCAAATCACATCATCTGCAATTTATAAGAAATATAAGGTGGAGTCAGTATATACAAGGCCAGAATTCATAGATCCCAGCAATGCTTAGATTTATAAAAGGATATAGAGTTCATGCATACCAAGCACTACTTGGTATGTATGAAACGACTATGTATTTCAGCGTTAAATCATTACACCTCTCCCACTACAAAAGTCATTAGTTTTAGAAATTAATCCCTCAGTGGATCATCACGAATTTATTCCAGAAATGTCAAGTCCATATTTGTGACATGTTATATTACCTTATCTTATTTCATGCATAATATCTTATCAGAGAGGATAATATGGAAATGTTTCACTTTTTATAATTGTGAAATGAGATATATAGAACGACATAAAATATAACACACCATTTAAATTGGAGCAATATTAATATACAGGAATAAATTCTTACGCGGACTGACAACACGATTGGAACGTCAAACCGAATACATTCAATTAGACCGACATTCCAAGGCATATTTTTCAATTCTCTTGGTCATATATTGACTGGTTCACTTTAGAAAAATAGATTTTTAAAAATCGAAACATATATAAGATGTTAATCAATTTCTCTATAAATATATATATAAAGCAAAAAGAGTCCCATACAAAAATTTGCAAGAGACAACTGCATCAGGAGCAATCGCATCAAACTTTGATACTGGAATATTTTAAACTTGAAATTGCGAAGTATCATCAATAATTTATGACGTCAGATTAAAAACAGAACTTATCCCGTTTTCCGATGTATATACAGAGATATTTTGCATATTAACATATAACGACATCGCATATCTCATATCGAAACGGTATATATAACAGCCAATAGTGCCGCGAGGGAAAATATCTGTATATATGCAGGATGTGTTATATGTCGATGGTGAAAAGAGATTGTGCAATCGAATCGAAGTTTGTGCAGTGGCATCGTGATCAATTAAAGATAGTTTTGCGGTTCAGCGCTTAAAAACAAATTGGCCTCTGAAATTGCAGAAACTATGCACGGCCCTGTAAACGTGATTTTTCTTTGACCATCAGTTGACTTTCGTCTCATCTCTCATTCCATTTTGAAAAAGCATGCGAGCATCGGGATTTTCGTAAAATAAAATGTAACTCTGATGGTTATTTGACGAGATTGATTATTTAGGTGTGTCCGCTATTCAGTTAAAAAAAAACTATACATATCTTATATAGATAATATCAGTAATAGATAGGTGTAAATAATAAGATCATTATTTCTTGGACACTTGTTGTCTGCGAGGATTAAGTTTTTGCTTCCTGCTTACGAATATAATAATAAAATTTGTCGGTAGGTCATATTGAAGACGCCATCTTGATAAAACTGTCAAAAAACACGATTTTTCCAATTTTTTGGCATTTGTTTCGAAAAATACGCATCTCACGAAAAAATGTTTCAAACAAAAAATGAAGTATATCAAATTTCATATATATAATTTATATACTTATGTAAAATTTTATATAAGTATATCATTATATCTGAATCATGTATGGTTATATCTGGATCACATGTGTTCCAGATATGGTTATATATAATTGAGATATAACGATATATGACCATATATATCGATATATATCATCATATATGTTTGTTTATCAATCAATATATATATATACACATATATACTTTTAGGCCAAAATCCATATATTACAACGACAAAGTTATATATCGTTATATCTGGAACATATATAATCCAGATATAAACTTATCATGTCAACGGGAAATCACTTTTTAATAAACATATGTTCACTCGTTTTTCTTCTTTTTTCTTATTTTTTCGCCGCCTCATGAAGTAATTTTGAGAATAACATTAACTAAATGTTAATGATCGAGTTGACCAACAATAATAATATAATTATTTATCGAGGTTAAACAATTGTTTTCTTTCTAATTTTAGAATAATAAATCTGGAATACTTAAGACTATAACAATGTAGTAGAGTCGTAAATGAGAATAATACTTTCTCATTAATAACGAAACGATTGCAAATGTCATTTGTACATTTCCCCGATTGTCATTTATTACTTTATTAATACAATATAACTGATATTTTGATAAAATAACCCGGCAAACGCGTATATCAAGCATAAAGTTAAAATCGTTTGTTTATGGTTTCATTTATGGTTTACTGCAATGTCGCGCGAGCTGACTCCCCCGCACAACGCCCGTTGAAACATCATATTACAGTTATTCAATATCAGCATTCTAAAATCAATTACTGAGATAATGCTGAATGTGAATTGACCATTTTGATATATACGACGACGGAAATATGGCGACAACTAGAAACGTAACAACGAAAACCTAATACAATAAAACCTAAATACTACACATACAATAAAAATTAAAACTAATTTAAAAGCATGCTCAATAATGATAATTTTTCAAAGATGTACTTTTTTGTCGGAAGAGTAAAAAGAAACATTTTACTATATAAAATATAGTTTTGATCAATAATTTGTCAACCGTCGCAAAATTACGTTTGTTTACCAATAGTTTTTCAATGGAATAATTTTTCAACGACGAATCGAAAACTTCGCATCATGCGCATGAAATAAGTATAATTGCGTTAAACGCATCAACTTGAAAAAGTGTCAAGAAATCATTAGTGATCTTCCGCTAGTAACGACACAATGGCAATTTTTGGAGTTTGGTCAATTGAAATGGTATACCATATCGAGTTCATTTAAGTACCATTCTTCAGCAACAAATCCTAGTAAAAGGCAAACTAAACAAAAATAGTAAATTTAAGTCCTAGTATATTCAACGAATTTAGTCCTGACAACAACTCTTTTCTCAGTCCATGATTGAAAGTCAATCCAGATGAATCTTGGACCCAACTCCATTACATCTCACTTCAGCTAACTCGATTGATTGAAAGATGTTTCGCCATCGACTATCCACTACTGCAGGGATTTATGATGTACCAGTTCATTTCTTTCTTCGAGCACTTATGGAAAGGCGGGAAATGTTCGAACATGATCCAACCAATTGTGGTGGGATGAGTTGAAACTCGAGAGCATCATCAAGTAAACTGGGAAAAGACGTGGATGTAGGAAAATCAATACAAAGGTATCGTGCGCAGCTGCACAATCCACGTGCTGCTTGAGCGATATCTTCAGTTTCACGGCCAGATCTCTCGCCGACAAAAAGAAACGGGGTAAAAAACCACCAATCGAAGAGTTAAACATAGGGTTGGTTTCATTTATTACTTCTCGGGCTAATCGAACTGTGAATATCATCTACACTGAAGGATTTGATATGAAGACAGCTATACTGTAGTGTAGGCACAAAAGCTGCGTGCCACTTGTAGGCAGAATATTGTAGTGAGCTGTGTGTTTTCAAATTGATATAACAGCGGTACCAAAATTGTAAAGGATTTGTACCGAACCTACTTTAAATGTAATGGCCATTCTTATCAGTATGGAATATCTACCAAAAGTCTTTTGCTATAGATTTAGGCTGGAACTCGACCGTCATTTTAGCACCGTCATGAATGATCTTGTATACATATTTGCGAGAAGTAAAGTGTAATTCATGGAATCGCTGATGATTGAGGTAATGACAAAAGAGTGAACGCACAAAATTGGATATACGAAACATGAAAATGAACAAACCGGCTCTCCATGATTTAATCTTTAAGAGATTTGGCAAGCGAGAATAATCTCATCGATGCCATCGCTTGAAACAAAAATGGACTATTATTCTCTCATCGACGACGGAAAGTAAAGAAAAGAAAAAAGATTTTACAAACTAACAGAGTGCGGTAGATGATTTTGGAATACCGGAAGGTCTACTCACTGCTTCCTCGACGATTCTAGGATCGCTACTGTCGGGAAATCGCTGAAAATCCTTTGGCCCGAAGGGCGGGGGTGGAAAACCGTCTGGATTCGCGCAGGACCGTAACCACCTCTGATTTTCCGCTAGCCAAGAGGAGAAAACCGCGAGCAAAAACACACAAACGCTTTTCCGTATTGTTAATTGCGCTAAAACTTGACTTGGTTCTTTTCCGCCTCGTTTTCTCCTCAAATTGGCATTTAGGAAGCTGGCGCGCAGGGGAAAAAATAATGAAACGGTCTGCCGCAGGGACTGAACTAAAATTATCCTTACGGAACTCGGACAATGCAGTCGCAGACGCGCAGGAATAGCCTGGCTGGTATTATTTCTGTAACGATGTGGTGCTTTTTATATCTCAATTGCTGTTATTTATATAAATTGTAAACAATGATACTCGGAACCTAATATATACATCACGCCGTTGCAGGTGTTTTACATTTCGATTGATCAGTCGGGAAGATTTTTATTTCTCGATCCAGTTTGAAAATTGAATCTTTTTTTCATCTTCTACTTGTAGTATGTATGATGATACAAGTCTTTTATATTTTCTTTATGATAAAAGTCGGAAAAACACATCTTTCTCTTGAATGAAATTGGGAAAAATTGCGTATGGGGATATCTCATGAAATCTTTGTGACTATGCATAGTTTCGTGGGTATACGGTATACTGAAAAAGAACCCGAGTAGAATTTTGAGCGTGACACATCGGGTCCTGGCCGGGATCCCTATTAAAGTAAGGGTTCCGGCTGGGGCCCAAAGTGTCACGCTCAAAAAATTTATTAAAAACGAGGAAACATTTTCTTAATTCAAGTAAATATTTACTTGAAAATAACAAATTTTTTCAGTGTAGACGTGTACTTCTTTCACGAGAAAATTTATTATAATAAGAGTATATAACTATATAGCGTTTAATGTTATCCAAACCATATACGCTGCGCCTCCATTACCGAATGTTTTTGGAAGCTGATAATTTTAAGTATGTTAGTCTATTACACTTTTTCCCCTAACTTGTTTATCGTTCGTTGTTTCGAAAGTGGTGAAAAAATATGTAAAATACCATATTCTACAATACTATACTCTATAAAATGGCACCAGAATAGAATGTGTATATATGTCGTTAATAGATCCAGAGTTATGAGTGTTAGAATTTTAGTACATGAAGGGAACTCGAGCAAAAAATCAATTTTCCAGCTGGCACACTTATTCATGTATCCGTAACTAGACGGTTTTTATACTGTAGAAAATGGTTATTCCACACTTGCGTTCTAATCTGTCGGTAATTGCCAAATAAGCAAGTAATGTCTACAATAATTTGCAAAGCGAAAGGTTCGAAAAATTAAAAATTTCAACCAAATTACATAATAAAAACAAACGCTTTTTTGTATTTGAATAGATTTACTAAAATTAACATTAATAAAGTCAAATTTTTTATTAAGGTTAAGGTTTAATTACAATAACAATGTAGATGTAGTGATAATACGAGCAAAGAATATGATGAAACTTATGAACAAAGTGTTGGTACGTGTCGCGACGTAATGAATTTATATAAAAATATTACAATAATTGAGCAGAATGTAGAGCGAAATTGGACAGAAAATGCTTTGGTAGGTCGTCCCAGATATGCATAAAAATGTTGGACAGAAACTAGGTGTAAATTGTACAAGATCAATATAAAAAAATGTACCTAATTAATAATTAGGCGCAATTTCTACCAGGGAGGGTACGCTACTATTTTTTTTTAAATGTCCAAAATTGAAGGTTTCCGACATATGCACATACGAGGAGAATTTCGGAAATTGTCAATCACAAATTCAGTGTCAAAAATACGACATCGACAAATTCAATATGACGGACAATAACAGTATTCACTAAATTTCGAATAAGAATCTTCAAAATGTTTTCGAAACTGACACGGGTACATTAAGTAATATATTGTATAGCTTAATCAATATATAATATATTTACATTATACATTATACAAAAATATATTATATTTAAATATATTTAAATACTATATATAATAAATATATATAGTATTTAAAATAGTCGTGAGAAAAATAAAAAATAGCAGCGTATTTCGAGAATAATTAATACATTAGAATATTGAAAACTCTCTGCTTAAATAATCTAAATTAAAATTGTACTAATTGTCAATCAATTTCTATTATATTTCTATTACAAAATTTGTATCAGAAAGAACAATGGTTTTCTAACATATAGTAGAAAACTACTACTAATTCTAGTAGTTAATATTATATGACTATAAAAATGGATTGATAAAATGATTATTTTGTAGCTGCTTTGCCAAATGCTCATTACAATGTTGACCATGATGATGGCGATGACGTATACATTGAGATTTTTCAGTTCCACTCCTTTCGCATGAAGACCTTATTCCACCATTATTCTTCGAAATGACTTCACGTAGTGATTCATACTTATGCAATGAAATCGGAAAGACGTAATGATTGGATATAAATGTTGTGTAATTTCTGTACTAAAAAAAAAAAAAAAAAAAAACACCAGAAATATCATCGTGTATACATGTGTTCATCCGTTTTCAACGTATAAAAAATTATACGGTGATAAAACAAAGAAGGTCAATTAGCATTTTTCGCAAAGTTAACCGTTCAAAGTTAATGTTGAAAGATTCCGATATTATGTGGGACTATTTCAATTCACGCCATCGGCTCAATTAACAATATATCCAACTTTTAATTTCTCGAATAATTGTTCAAACGCCACTTTAACGCAGTACTCTGCGTTAACAAAAACCTCATTTCTCCAGGGAATTTTCCGAGCTTCTGATTAAAAGTTGGAAAGTTCCACTATACTGGAACCGAAATGCAAATGCACCGATTTAACACGGATTCCGCGTACTCTTCCGAAGAATATATGAGTAAAAAAAAACCATTGAATCATTTTCCTGAATTTAGAAAATCTGCGAATAAAGCAAATATCAACGACTGTCAAAAAAAAAGTTTATCGAAAAACATATTCAATTAAAATAAATAATACACATTTAATTGAAAAAAAAATATAATAATAAAAATAATAATCAGACTTTATTTTTTGAAATTGTTTACGAAAAAAAAAAATATAATTCAACTGTTGTAATGGAAGAGGTAAGTTATGATGGCAATATTTTAAGTCACCTTTTGCTTAATTAAGCCAAGTGTGAAATGAACAAAAAAAAAACATATTACTTTATTGGTAACTCTTATTGTATCAAATGTGAGCGAATAATGGTGTTTCTTAAAAACATTACAAAAACTTACAAAAATCTTACATTTTTGCACTTCTTATTAGAAGTAGGAATGCACCGGTTGGCTAGATATGTTGCTCCAGACTGTAAATACATGTAAATAAAGTTTCCCTCATTCACGTAAGTGAAAAGTCATGTAGTTTTGGGAGAATAAAAAATTTAGATACATGCACAGGTAATTCATACTCATCTTACATCTTGTTTTATAAGATGGGTGATATATTCATCCAGTACCAATCCATATTGCATTCAAATTATTTATTGAGAAAGCGCAAACGTCGTGCGGTGTGAAAGACCTTTTAAAAAATTGAAAGAGTAAAACAAATAGATTCCCTTATGCAATAAAGCATATATAGCCAATAATCTTGGCAGCCGGCCACGAGAGAGCCACAGGTAAATATTTAAGTTCAAAACGGGGCCAAGTGGGCACTAGATAGTTGCAATTATTGATTTATGGTCGATTCGTTGCTCACCGGATCGTGCAGTCGCATATTTCCTAAATCGACCCCATGAGATCTTAAATGACAAAGTTGATAAATCTGAGATACATTTGAAACGTGATAAAAGTTAGTGAACTGTTTTTAACTTTCTTTTTCCTTTTCTCGGTATAACGATTGAACATTTCTTCGAAAGAAGAAATGTGCTATAGTTTTCAGAGTGTCGTTTAAGGGGGTTCCAAAGTGAACGGACAATTCACGATCGGGTTTTCCGAGATTCCTGCATTATCGACTCTACGAAAAGTCGATAATGCGCCGGCAGGGCA
>JAPYZR010002374.1:0-17111 GCA_030522945.1 Trichopria nigra
AAATTGAAAGATGCTTCAGGACAAGATTATGAAAAGGGTACCACTATGATACCTTTTGTCTAATGCTGTCCAGCAGCATCTTTCAATTTTTCCCCAAGCATGAAATGCTCTATATAGGTTAGGTATACATATAGAACAATACACAGTTTGCAACCTTAGCAATAAGTATGGCTCTCACAGCTGTGCCGATTTTTACACGATTTTAAAACTTTCCATTGCCGTAAGCCCCAAACTTTTTTTCAGTGTACACTGACATTATTGTAATATTACAGTAATCTTGTAATGTTACTGTAATATTACGTACGTTTCAGCAACATTATGGATATGTCACAGTATAATCTAATAGTAATATTACAAAAATATTGGTCCAATTAAGTATTGCAGAAACATTCTATTACAGTGACCTTACCGTTATCTTACGGGAATGTTGTTGTAATATTACTGTAATATTACAGTAATATTGTTGTGGTGAATGTTCGCGAACATTTCACATTACAGTGACATTGCCTGTAATATAACTATATAATATACTAATGTAATATTATAGTTCTATTGTAATGTAACTGTAATATTACTGCAATATTACGTGCTATACTTTACGCATTTTTGACGGTTTATGAATACACTTTACACGCACAGAATCAAAAAATATTGTTCGGCGCACAAGTGTTTCTCTAACGAATGTGAATGATTATACCCTCGCGTTTGGCTCGTCCCACAACGCTCACATTCGTAGAGAAAACTTTTTTGCACTAGTGTCGAAAACTACAATTTTTACTCCGCCGAGGTGGAGACTTGTAAGTCACGTACAAAGTTCTCACCGCATTTGATACATAAAGAAAGGTATTATTATAAGGAGGCAGGGTGTGATAAATGTGTTTGTAACAACAATGTAACAACTATGTAACCATTATATAAAAAGCAACAATTATAATCTTATGTACATGTTTCCTTCTGGGGGGGATATTTTATTCAAATGTCAATAACAAAGGAATCGACTTGTCGATAATTATATAAGTAAGACACGACTTAAAATCTTCTATACATTTATAGTTTTGTGGTAAACGAACACACACTCGATTTTATTAAAATACATGATTTTTTTTTTTTTTTAATAAAGTTATATATATTTGTTTATAGAAATTACTTACGTCGGAGTCGTCATTTGGAGTCGGAGGGCATCCAGCCTACTTCGACAGATTTACTATCTTCCTCGCCAAATAATCAAATACAGATGGAGTTTCAGACTGCATGCGCACCTGTGAACTATACGATCACATCGCGAGAAATTCTTTCTTTTGCATGGCAAATCAGTAAAGGAATGGCATATCTTGCTGATATCAAGGTATTGAACTCTGCACAATATCACCCATATATTTATTATTGCTTTTCTGCTACTATCGATATTTCAGTTTAATTCCATTCCATTCGATATTTTTATTTTTGACCAATGAATTTGACAATTATTTTTTTATTTAATGACACATTAAAAAAGAAAAATCATAAAGAGGATTTTAAAATATCATTTATTATAATATTGATTAATATTATTGCTCGTTAATTTGACATCGATTTGAAAAATTCTTCTGACAGTTGGTACATCGAGACTTGGCAGCGCGGAACGTCTTACTTGCTACCGGGAAAGTGTGCAAAATTTCCGATTTTGGACTCACGCGTGATATATATGAAGACGACACTTACCTTAAACGCAGCAAGGGTCGAGGTAATTTTCATTAAACTTAAATTATCTACGTTTACATATCTTTATTACTTATCATAATTTTACATTCTAACATTAGGTTGAGAATTGAACGACGATGAATGGATAAATACATAGGGTGTACCTAAATTTTGGAAACGATCGTGTAAAGTTCGAAAAAATAAAAATTCCAAAAATGCCATAAAATTTTCATAAAAGCTATATAATATCTCTTCCACGAAATGTGACCGCAGAGCCCTCTACACGCGCATTGTTTTTTAGTCGTTTCAAAAAGACCCTTGAAATGATTCCCCTCTCTACCCCCCTAGTAGAAATCAGTTTGTAAATATCCGGGCGCAAGCTTGGCCCTGACTCGCGCCCGCATATCTATAAAGGCGCGAGCCAGGGCCCAGCTTGCGCCGGGATATTTAGAAACAAATTTCTACTAGTTGCATTTTTTAATTTCATCCAATTTTTGAAATTTTGATTTTTTGAATTTTACACGATCGTTTCTAAACTTTTGCGATAAACATGGTTATTTAGATAATTTTGATCGGGGCGAGCGTCGAACGATTACATTGACTTTTCTACTGTAACTCCATTAACACTATTTTTTATTATAACGTTTTTAAACGTATAAAAAACGTTACAAAAACGTTTTCTCCCCATAGGGTGCATGTACATACAGAAAGTTTAGAAAGGCATTGTTACCATTTATGGTTATTTTATAATAGAAAAGAAACTATATTACTCTTTATATCTAAACATTATTTTTGTGATTCTACTACATTTATATTTCTGTAACATTTATAAAAAAAAAATCCCAGTAAAAATTTACCCAATAGGGTGACAACGTTTTTTAAACGTTTATTTTTCATTATAACGTTTTTATATACGTATAAAAAACGTTTAAAAAACGTCTTCCCATTGGATAAATTTTTACTGTGTGTTTTTTTTTTTATATAAATGTTACGTAGAACCACCCTTCCAGAGCCCAAATTTTGAAAAAAAGTTCCAAACATTTTTTATTTATACTTTTAATTTTAGAAAGATTTTTCGGCAAGTGTTCTACTTTACAACCCCTTTATAATATGAGTGCTCGAAAGGTCAAATATTAATTAAACTTGATAAAGAATTATACTCTTGTCACATTAAAAAAAAAAAAAAAAAAAAAAATACTACTTCAAATGTAAAAAGATGAAATAATTCTTCTGAAAATTCTATTATCAAATATTGAATCAATAATTTAAATTTTAAAACTAATTGTTTAATAAGGAATATCTTTTTCATATTACTTAAATGATTTGGCCATTTTTCATGTATCAGTGCCGGTAAAATGGATGGCTCCAGAATCATTGGTAGACAATGTCTACACGAGCAAGTCCGATGTGTGGAGCTTCGGCGTGCTTTTGTGGGAGCTTGTAACTCTTGGAGCATCTCCATATCCTGGTGTCGACACGCACAATCTTTATAATCTGCTGAAGGCGGGTTATCGTATGGAAAAACCATTGAATTGCACCCATCAATTGTAAGTATTACTTAGTATCAAAACTTAATTCTAATTCGGTAAATTAAAACGTATTGAAATGAATTCAGCAGAATGAAAAAATCACCTTACACTCCTTACATGAAATTACCCGTCAGTAATATTTCCATTATAAAGCGATTTTATAGAATAAGTCCAGATTAATTTACGATTTAAATTTTACGATCCCGTTTCTTATACACATCTATTCACATTTCTATACATTTATACATATTTTTGCATTAAAGTTAATGACAATTCCATAAAATTTCATTCAAGCTGAACATTGATTTTATTTAACAGTGTATACCTTGCACGAACGTTGCTTTCAGTTTTCATTGCATATGAATAAGGTGCAGATTATATGGTACTTGCACGTTCATATCCACCGTTACTTTCTCTATTGTTTCATCGAAATCTTCGTGTTAATGGCTATCAATTTCCAAAGCCCTTTTCGAATGCATTAGCTCACTTCCCATCAAATATTCCGGTTCTGGTATCTTAATGGCTCCATTGACATAACGAGTTGATTACTGAGTATTTCCGATGCGGATGATGATGAGACGATGCATTCAGATAATGGGGTCTGCGTAAGTACCCAATCAGCAGTGGTAAAAAGTATTGTATGGAATGAACACAAAAAGTACTCATTAAGTCCTCCTACCCGTCGACCACCGAGTTCATTATTTATGTGCATCAATAAGAGCTCTTTCTGAGCTCGTAAAAATTTATAGGTGTAATCGTTAACATTTCGCGAATAATAAACTATAAATTTATTAAAATTCGACGTCTCTACTTTATAAATATTTTTTATAAATGCAGATACAGACTGATGGTCATGTGCTGGTACGATGAACCCGGAATGAGGCCATCTTTCAAGGAGCTGATTTGTCACTGGGAACGCATGCTCGAGGACGGCGTGGAGTACCTCGACCTGAACCCCAGGACGGTTCACAATCAGGGATACTTTCCAACCTTACACGTGTTGGATAGTCCGAGTTAGTATTGCAGGATTCATTGAAAATATATTGACGTAAATCACTTGATCTACTATTATTGACTATTTACTTTCTTACCAAGGTTCGAGCATTGAGACAACGAATCAAACCATCAACGCTCTCAACGGACAACAACAACCAATACGAACAGACGCCGTAAACTATTTGACCAAGCCGTCGTTGGAATTGGTCACGAAATGCGATAAGGTCGACAAACTTCACACTCTTTGGCATCAACCAGCCGCTTCCTTTACCGACGAATCCAAACCTAATTACGCCAACGAAAGGCCGACCACTCTCAATGTAACTCACTACGAGAGTCCCATGCGGTTGAGGAACGTTAGTGTCTCCAGCAACTGCGAAAACGAATTAGCGCCTAACGCAACAAACGATATTAGGCCCAATTCGTACATGGACATGCAAAGAAACAAGAGAGAGATGGGAGACCTATTGTCCTTCCACAACGATGATGCGAAAATCGAAAATGGCCTCACGAGTGCGATCGAGTAGAATAAACAATCTTAGTGTAAGAGAGTCAAAGGTGAAAAGAAGATAATGCGACATTTCCCTTTTTTAAGTAACACGTTTTTCAGTACAGTTATAAATTGTGTTGGAATATTGGCGGATGTTAATGCCAATTCTACCCTGGTAAATAATACAAATGTCCAAATTCATACTGCAATAACACCTAAGGTACGTTTAAGGGACACTTTACGATTATTAAAGGGTGACTTAGCCCTGAATATGGACCTAATTTTTACGTGGTCACTTCGTTTCGATTTAGATATATTGGAACTTTAGTGAACCATCAGAATCTGCAGTAATATTCGCCAGTTTTTCGAAAACATTGTACAACATTTGAGAAATAACGAATGCAGGTAAAACCCGGACAGGTTCAAATGGAAAAATATTCCTCTAATTCGAGTCAATCCTTTTAATTTGATTTTTCTTCATCGCTGCCTCGTTTGTATCAAATTAGATCCCATTTATAGTATTGCATCTAGTTCCACGTCGGGACGTCCGTATACCTCCCGATGTTCCATAAATTTCCCCGAAAAACAATATTTTGTATACCGAATATATATATAAAACAGCAGAAACGTCAGTTAATGTGCTTGTTCATGGGAACATTGCCTGTGCAATTGTGCATCAAACATAATCGATAACGAGATTTCCAAGCGTTTGGATAACGCTTGTACGAGTTTTCCTTAAATCGACGAATATTTTTGAAAGTTACCTTTGTAGTAATTATCTAACGTAAGCGTAACGTTGATGAATAGTTCATAATGCTCGTTGTTTTCTATTTTTACGAAGTACTTAACAACGTTAACATTTTATCAAATATTTTAAAATTGCTGATACATAAGTATATTTATCTGGAATTTTTTGCAATAGAAGATGTTGATTAAAAAAAAATGAAATAATGCTGAATACATTTTATAGATGTTACATTTGTACGCAGAGTGTCGAAAAACTTACAGTTCATAATTTCGAAAATGTATAATTGCGATTCCTCAAATTCGTGATCATTTTGGCAACTTTCAACTACATCATTCCTTTTGTATAAGGTCTGAAAAATTGTGTAAAATTGTAACTGTAGGGCATTCAAAATTTTTTACGTTTTCAACTTTCTCGATTTTTTTGGACATTTCCTACAGTTTCGATAATTTAATTTTTGTTTAACAGTATTTATTAATTGTTGAACAATTTTCTAATTTGAAGAGTATCCGAGATTTTCTTCGAACACTTTCAATTTTTTTTGTCACATTCGACATTTTCCTCGTATTTATACAATTTCAACAAATTCAAACATTTTTCGAAACATCGGTAATTTCGACAACTTTTACTTTCAAACATTTACAAACAGTTTTCGAAATTTACATTTTCAACATTTTTCAAATTGCTCAACAATTTTCGGCAACTGCACTTTTGTTCAGTATTTTTTCGAACATTTTCACATTTAACATTTTTTCGATATTTTCAACTTTTTCCAACATACTCAACATGTTCAACGTTTTTGAAAATTAGTTGACAATATTCTATAATAATAATAATAATAGTAATTTGATTTGGGGCACTCTATACATCTGTAACATTCAATAAAAGTTGATACATTTTTTCCCGGACAAAGCCGACCTATTCAAGAATATATCTATTAAGTAATAACAAATGATTTTTTTTTCTATTTTTTCTAAGAGCAAATCAAACATTACGCAGTGAAGATATAAAGAATCATGTTCGTTGGCATATTTACACTTTTGTATTTACCAACGTAATAATGGAATGTGATGTTGAATATTAAAAAGTATTAATTGAAACGACACTGGGCGAAATATTTGATTGCGTTCGTTGGCTGCGATAATTTTTCTAACATGTGTTCGTTTCATTACTCTTGTTCAAGTTATGTTACATGTAATATAATGTAAAACCCACAACAAACACAATACGTAACAATTATGTAACAAATATGTCATGATTGTTTCTAATACAAATGTTACATTAATGTTGCATAATTGTAGCATTGCGGTTGACTGGGAATAATCGATTCACTTTAATCTTTTGTTCTGATAAAAACGATCGTATGGTATTTCTGCTGAAATTCTATATGAAAATGATTTAAGAGTTCACGTGAAAAATAACGGTGGGGATTTTCAGTGACACTTGCTCATTTCACATGGAAACCTATACTTTTCAAGCGTATAATTATATAAATTTATAACTTTTAAATATTTAAATATTAAGTTGATAACATCAATTTCTTTTTTCTCAAATCGACGAAAACTCTATATTTCTTAACAACAATAATAAATCAATTTATTTGGTAAAAGATGAATGTATAAAGCATCCGGGAAGTGCCGTGAAAGATTAGAAATTTGTTGATATAATTATATCTGAATCATGTGATTATATCTAGATCATATATATGTTCCAGATATAACGATATATAATTATATATAGATTTTGACCTGATATAAGTATATATGTATATCGTTATATCTCAATTATACATGACCATATCTGGAACATATAACCATATATAATTCAGATATAATTATATCTGAATCCATTTTCTCCCGGGTAGTTTTAATAAATTCATCTTTTCCTTATAAACGATACAATTATAATTCGACATTTTAGAAAAATTGCCCAAGCTTCGACAATTAATGATTAATTGATTTAGAATAATGATAATAATATTAATTACTGATAATTAATTACTAATTGCATAGTTATTTGTAAATTGTAGAACTTTTCAATTGTATATAGTACATTTTATTTATTCTAAGCATTGAGCGTACAATTATGCGTAAAATTGTTTCTATATGCACATATAAATCGCACAACGATTGTATTTTCATTCTGTACATATTTCATTTTATCATTCACGCACACGTAAGTCAGTTACACATTTTCATTAATCGAATGAATTAAAAAGTTACTCTTCCTGTTTGTATATATGTATATCACAGTTATTATTCCATACCATTCTTATAATATATTATAGTGATGGCACTTTCTTTATAAATAATGGACTTTCAACAAAGTTTCGTTTTAAAAAGAATATATAAGTGTCGTTCCATGCTAAATTGAAATTTTTTAATATACATCACGATATTCCAATTACGTGAGCAACCAATATAGTCACGAGTGGAGTAATACAAATTTCTAATATCCCACCCTACCCCCATAGTTTCATGATTCAAGATATAGCGTATATAGTTGCATTCATATGTATATTACATTTATCGTAGAAAGATATTCTTCCGTGCTGTGACTTCCAAGAAAATTCCAATGTAAGAAGAATGATAAATATCATCAACATTTTTGTCTCTCTTTTGTCATTTGGCTTTAAAAATCATTGCGATATATAAATATGTATTCGTAAATTGATGAAATCTAGTCAAATAATGGTACTTCTGAAAGAAAGTTACGTGTATAGCAGCTTTAGTGGTTACGACAAATTGTCGAGTAAAACTTTTGTTACGAGCAAATTGTATACAATTTATATAAATATAGATGAAAATTTATTGTAATTTGCGTAAATGAAAATATAACTTTCGTCTAATTGCAGAATATTAGTCTCGTTTTCATTAGTTTTGTTATATTTTTATCGACTTTCGATTATAGGAAAGTTGTTCTTTAAATGTAAATATACCGATATAATATATAAGAGAGTTTATAACCGGAAGAAAACGACAAATATATATATTTTGCTACGGTTGAAATTCACATTTCAAACTGTACCTTATAATCCACAGGAAACTTCCGCTAAATTTGTATAACTATTGATAAACGGTAGAAAGGATGACTTTTATAACGTCTTTGTAATGCACTTCAATTGCAGCGTATAATTATATAATTAAGATTAATATTTCTGCGCAACATCAAACGGATGAGAATTCCAAATATGAAGTATGTTATATATTCTAATGTGAAATAAAAACTCCGTATAGATGATGATATATCCATATGTATGTATGAAATGGCAATGTAAATATTCAATTGGCCAGATCGCTTATTAGGCTGTATAAGTGATACAAGTCGCTTTCTAGTAATATTCGTGCCCGTGATAAATATATATATAGTCTTCGGACAAGAAATGGACCACAGATATCGTAATACTTGCGAAGCGAATAATTGTATTGTTTTATGCGAATGTATTTTTAAGCGAAATATAATTTAATTATTATCATTAAATATTGAAAATTATTTACTGTAAATTATATTAAATGCGTACAAGTAATACACACTAATAATATAACGTTGATGCATAATCGAACTTAACATTTTAAATTGAAACCGTCATTTTAACATTTTTCCTTTATCTGGTGAGATTTTTAACCGAATTAAAACGAATTAAAAAAGATATATTCTATAAACTGTCCAATCCAGTCCAATTCCTCGAAATACGAGAATTGTTCAATATTCTGACTACTTCCAAGACTGAAATTTAAATTATTTAATTGAATTAAATCGAGTTTTATATTCCTGTAATTTTAATGAATAATAATTGTATAATTTCTTGGAATTCGGTGGAATTAGATGGGATTGAATATATTGTAAAATACGCCTATTGTATTGAATATCCATTGAAAAAATTAAATAAATGGAAATTAAATTTTTTTTATAGAGTTCTATAAATTGTAAAGAGCTCTTTGCATTTCTGGATTTCTCACTCAATTTCTCTATTTGTTCACATTGAGTTGTAAATTTTTTAATTTATTAAATGAGAAAATGTATTGAAATAAATTCAGTACAGTCAAAAAACGAATTCACTTGGACCGAATCGAATTCGTTTGAATACTTCAATGCATTCCAAAGCATTTAAATCTCATATTTAAATTCTATTAATACTTATAATCAATTTACTTTTGAATCCAAAATTGATGCGTATAATTAAGTAATATAATTATACAATTAATTAAATATAATTAAATTCTATACATTTGAATTTAATAGTAATCCAAAAATAATTATTACGTACATATAAATTAAATTACTTAATTTCGGATAAAAATGTATGGAATATATTGAAAATCATAGAATTTGATTTATAATAAATCTTATTCCTGAATTTAAATCCATTGGAAAGTATTGAAGTATAGATATGAATTCGCTTCGCTTTATCTGAATATGTTTTAAAGTTACATGCAATTATCATTTCTATATTATGAGCACGATTTTTAAAGATATCGAATCAAACTTGCTTAAAATGTTCACATTTTCTACATTTTTTTCTATGACTTTATGATTAATGAAGAATTCAACAGCATATAAGTATAGCGAAAAATATCAACAAAAATAAATTTTGTTCCAATCGATAGATAAATGTTATCTCTAAATCGTTATATAATTATTATATAATTATAATCTTATAACTGCTAAACCGTAAGTTAAAGTATAGACAATGTACGTAATTAAAAGCGCATAACTGGATTTCTATATAAGAAACCTATCCGGTTGAAAAAAAAGAGATTTCTGAAGGATGCATTTACGTCCTTAAGTGAAATTAAAATTAATTAATTTCGTATAAATAAAGTAATTATCAGTATTTTGTAAATTTCAATCCCATAAATTGCTGTTTATCACATTGCTTGTTTATAATTTTAAATTCGACGATTGCATATTTTTCAAAACTGTACCTTGGAAGTGACTTTCAATTGCAAAGTCTGGAAACATATTGTTTATGAATTAAATATTTCGAAAATATGTAATTTTATGTCAGTTTCCTTGTCTGTCTTCGTCTAATGCATTTTGAAAAATTACAAACTTTCGTAATAAGTTGGTTTTTATATTTTAAGCGTTGAATTAAATATTGGAATGAAAACAGGATTTAAAAGGTGCATTATTTATAAACATCTCAGTTTGTTTAAAAAACTTGTCTCTCTTGACTTAGGAAGCTCCAACTATTTATGAATTTTTTGCATTCGATTAGTTATAAAATCTGACATTGATAAATGTTTATTTTTGTTGACGAATTGGGTTGTAAAAATTATGTTGTAAACTGTGAAATTATATTGTACAAAACGACATAATTTATCAAAATTTCTAATGTCCGATTTTAATTTTTTGGTTACAAATGCCTATAAAGAACTTATAAAACATTTACTGGATGCTCTTAAATAAATTAAATATACAAGTTAAGAATTGATAGTAGTAAAATATTGTTTATTGACAAGAGTCATTCGATATTAGTACAAAAGTGAGAAATAATACAAAACAGTTTTACAAACTGAAAAAATGTGCGACTTATAAATTTAAGCTATCAATGCGGAATTTATAGTTACCAGCTGGTGGAGTGTACATAGGTACTCCTTCACCATCATCACTCTCACCTAATAAGTTTAACTCTCTAATGTCAGTTCTATAGTACTTAGGCACGGTGCTGTTTTCTTGGGTTTTAGTGTCCTTTAATTCTGTTCCTTTTGCCTGTTCGATCTCCAGTGTTTCATTACTTGACACTGGCAGTAAGAAGTCTTCTGTAATAAAATATACAAATAATTACAACTTTTAATCATCGATTAAAATTTTAAATTAAACTAGCCGTAATTTCACTAGTGTTTTAGAATCTCACAAATTTCACTACATCATGTATGTAATGTAATGTTAGATATATTTATGCTTTTATTATTTAAATTTCCTTCGGTTCTTTGATAAATTAAGCACTTAAAATTAAAGATAATACATTTTTATTACCGCTATCTTCTGTAATTTTTCGCTGAGGTTTTTCCTCTGCCTCGAATATGTCAACTTTTGCTAATTTCACAGCATCAATGAAGCTTTTACTGGATACGCCAAAAGAGCATATGAATTCAACTTGGTGAATGGTTCTTACTAGCTTGTCAAGTTCTCCAGGTAATGAGAAACGTTTTAAATGTAAAGCTTCTTCGGGTATTTCGTCAACCTTACAGTATGGAAATTGAAGAGAGAAATATCTTTTATTCCGATGTGAGTAATTTTCTTTCATCAGTCGCAGAGCATGTTTATCCATGTTCCTATAAATAACGGGAATCACCTCACTGTTTTGTGGAGGAGACGTAGCTATTAAAATAATATCAGCT
The DNA here is from genome assembly GCA_030522945.1 of Trichopria nigra. NCBI lineage: Eukaryota > Metazoa > Arthropoda > Insecta > Hymenoptera > Diapriidae > Trichopria > Trichopria nigra. The sequence goes on from JAPYZR010002374.1 coordinate 11,785, forward strand.
GCGTTGAATGCTTCATTGCACCAAAGACCTGGATCCTTTTAAATAATTTACATTAATTTTTACATTTTATACATTTTAACGCTACTGTTATAATTTATTACACATACATTATTTGAAAGATAAAAGCAAATTTACATGAAATCATATAGTATTAAATTATTTATAATGTAATATTGAAGTGTTCTTACTTTATTTGTACTTTCAGGAATATCCAGAGTATCGATCATAGCGTGAATATTACATGATCTTAAATATCGGGTCAACTCTATCATTACATTAACATGTGCCATATGAGTAGGCGAATAAACCAAAAGACATTTTGGTTTCCTTTCAGCACTCTTTAATAATTCTAAATAAAATAAAATTTAAAAAGTAAATATATCTTCATATATTTAAAAAATACATACAATTAATACAAATTTAAAGAATGGTAAAAAAGTTCAAATTAATGTCTTAAATGTGGAATCACATCTACTGGTGTTCCACGAAAGATTAATTAAAATTCTGTATCGTTCAGGAAATTCCAAATTTCTAACTCAACTGTAGATATTATCCACATTAAAGGAAACAATAAATTGAGGTTATTTTTATACCATACCTTGTTTCCTAATTAATTTGTACATATGATATAGTGCATAGATTATCACAGGTGGAATCCAAATAACGCTTATTATCATAATCAGCAAACGATGAGATACTTTCTCTACAAATAAAACCGTTTATTAATTACAATTATTTGAACCTCCGTCATGTTTGAAAAACTAGAATTATAATATTGGAATGACTTTATAATAAAAGATTTTTATTAAATGAACAAAAAATTATGATCGTTATTATACTTACTAATACTTATAAGCGGTGATGTACTGTTAAGACAACCATATGAATTGCAGTCTAGATGCATGGCAGCAACTTTGAAGTAATTTACACCATCAAGAACTGTAAAATTATGCTGAATATGCTTTTGATTCCCAGGTGAATTTACAACAATCTCAGTAGTAGCATGTGTATCGTTATTGATTAGCCAAATTTTGTACTCAGTGACATTAAATCTTTCAGGAAGAGGCTGAATATACAATGTCAACATTGCCTCTTCTGATACATCCACATAAATAAATGGTGTGTACATTTTGACATTTGTGACATCATTAGCTAGACAAATATTTCATTTATTTTTCAGTAATCTATATTTCAGTATATTTTTAATAGAATTGAAATAGAAATTAAATAAAGTTATGTACCGATGAGTCGGTGTCTTGGTACTTCAAATACAAACTTCCTGCTGTATTCAAAATTATCTGTACCAATTATGTATTCCAAACGATAAAATGTAGCCTCAAAAGTATCATGAGAAAATGGACACGATACGTAGAAATGTGGTTGAGGAAAGCTAGTGAAGTTACCATAAAACTGAATGTGTCGGCAGACTGACGAATCTTTATCACCCAAACGTTGATAACGTGTAACCATTCCTGGAATATACAAGCATTAAGCAATTCTATTTCATGATATAACTTAAATGAAAATAAAATTTTGCACTTACTGTTAAAGTGAACTTCGCTCACAGAAAGATTAAAGGCAGTGACCTTGCCTGTACCGTCTTTTGAATCTGCTACATACACGTTTATTCTAACTTCCACAGGTGGGGTTCCAAGTTGTGGAATGTGTCCCATGTTTTCGAAGCCTAACTTCATGCATTCTTAAATAATTGAATAATCATCAGTAAAACTAGTTGCAAAATGTGTAAAAAATTTATTTGCGTTTATGTTTTGCTTATACCTTGCCCGGTTTGCGCTGACGTAAGTAGGCATAGTGCACCTGGTTCAGGTTCTAATATTGTCTGATAACAAATAATTAAAAACATTAAAATGCCCATGGCATTAATTCACAATAAGTTCAAGTGTATGAGAATCTCATAAAATTTAACATACCCTATTTTCACAGTAATCTGGATAGCAGTAAGATGCAAAAACGTTCTCCAGGAATGTTAATGTCAAGATGCAAGTAAAGTAGAAGATTGTACGCATTTTAAGGTTATAAACAATTACGCACATCGTGGTGCGTGTTTAAAAAAATGCTTATTTTGTTGTATGCATTTTTATGGGTTTTTTATCATCAACTACATAGACGCTGAACTCTCCTTCTTTGTTGACGTATCGTCACTTTATCTTGCATTCTCCAAGGCGGAAAATAGTGCATATATATTCTACGTGTAACACAATTCAAACACGAATGTCAAATTTTTCGCGCATTCGATATGTCATATGTTTACGTTACGTTATTCGATCTCGTGCGTCGCATTCTTACAACTTGTATTGTTGACATCGTGACGTGACTAATATAGTGACGCTTCAGGGCCTTCTCGGGCTTCAGGGTCAATTGTCCTACCCGTCCTACCGCACTATATGTGTATATTCTACTGTACCTATACTGGACTATATAGTGCATTGGAGTGCATACACATATACATATACTGTACACACTATATGTATGCGCATTTATTAATGCATGTGTGCGGTGTGGTATAGTAGCGTTATGTATATACAAATATACATAATATACATATAGTGTTGTAAGCTCCGCTGAGCACAATTAGACTTTAAAGGCAAAATCCTAACCTCGAATTATCTTTTGTTTTTTATTCCACATAATGATAGAAAAAGGACAAAACGTCGTACGATATTAAGTAAATATAAAGTTTGATGATCGTCTCACACGATATGTTTACCAGCTCCATACTCCAATGCAGATGCCATCTTTGCAAAAATGCATAATTATATAACAATAATAATAATAATGATAAAGAACTTATACACATGCATGTAAAGAACAAAGGTAAATTTTCATGAATGTTATATACTTTTATTATTTATAAAGAAGTTGGCCTCGCGATTAATTTGAGTTCGCGCTTAAAATTTTGTGAAGTTTGGCCCGTGATTATGACGAGAGCGCGGTAAAAACGAACTGATATGCGCATGTGTACGAATAAAATATTTATGCATATGGATAAATATGGTAATGCAATTATTCAATTCTCATTATTAGATGTAAATTCAATTTCTGCATTTAATTTTTACTTCAGGTCAAAAAAAAATGGAAAAACTTAATTTTCTTTAAATGCTTTACACATAATCGAAATCTTATATTTTGCTGATTTGACCTCACGTACATTATGTCTCGTACTTTGTCTTTGACTTTAGCAGTCGTCGCCTTCGAAGAATGCGATAACAGATTTTTGAACCAAATAAGTATGTATAGTGAAGTTTGCGTATATTAATTGTATATCTTCGCAAATTTTGGTTATTATAGCTCACATAAAAAATGCATGCGCCACGACCACGGTTATATGTAAAGTGCACCAAGAATCGTAAAAGCAAACCTGGAAAAGTGAATGCTTGTGATGTTGGCTCATTATTATTTCACACAATCTGCGATTATGCAGTAAAATATAATAGGTGAGTCAAAATACTTTTATGGTTTTAGGCAATCGTTACATGCGGTTCTTAATTCATATATTCCATTATTTACATGTTATTTGCGTTAACGGATTCAACTTAATATATATTTATGTAAGGTTATATATATATACTTTTGTATGTTTTTTTTACAACTAGGATTTTCTGTATTTTTGCATGAAAAGCAGAATAATAAGGTTTATTTATTGTTCACGTATATTTAATTATACTTCAACTTCATAAGAAATAACAATAATGCCCATGGATAGTAGATAAAAATAGATTACATGTACTTATATTAAATCTTATTTTGTGAAAATGATTGAAGATAAAATAAGTTTGAAGACAAATATGTTTTCGAAAAAAATATTTTTATATACTACGTATATATAGTAAAACTATTATATACATTCGAAAAAAAAAATTGCATTAAATTATAAATGACTGATACATTACATTCAGTCGTACAAAAATAGGCAAAGAAATGTGGATGGTGTACGCACATATACAGATAAAGTGATATCAAAGAATAGAAATGTGATTAGTTAAATATTTGCCAACTATACTTACAGAACTTTACCAGATTAATTAAAAATAAAAACATTTATTCCAAAATAGCACATTTCATATATATTACATCTTTTTACTCAAATTATAAAATCCCATTAGTATGTGTATGCCTATTTATATTATGACATGGATGAAAATTACAATGTTGAGTTATTTGGAATTGAATAGATTGATTAATTGCATAATAATAAACGAATATTATTTTTACAAACTGTTTTAATCTGCTTTCTAACATATGAGAATAGTTTCAGAACCGATATCTTCAAAGTCTCATTTTTAATAATGATAGTATAATGTTTCTTCAGAAATTAAAAGTATAAAAAGTTACAACTTTAAAGTAATTCGAAACTTAGTATATTAATACACAACAAGTAACATTCACTAATTATTTTATTACAATTATTAATAATATATTGTTGCATTACTCGTTTTCAATAACTAAATTCATTTACTCGTATAATTAGTACAATAAGTATTATCTCTGACGCAAAATTGATTATAAGGAAAGATCCGAAGATGATTTACAGTAACCCAATAATACGATGTAAGTATAAAGACCATATATTCAATTTAAAATATACATATTGTTATTTGGAAATCGAAGCCTAATTAACTCTATTTGAGGAAAGGTAAATGACACTATATATAATAAGTATTCGTAGTGAAAATGAAAAAGAATGATTTATTTATGTTGGGGTGGGATGGCGACGATATTTTCAAATCTATATTCGAATCTTAAGTTGAGACTTGTGGGGACGCCATATTTATACCTCTTTAACAAATGAACGATTGTTATTAGAAATAATCTTTTCTTAGGCGCACAAGTATGTATATATATATTTAAATGTTTGAAATCACGCTTTTCGCGCTCGTTGTTATCTACCTTAACGACCGATCCAAAAAAGGCAAATTATTCGAATATTCATATTTTGAGTTTTAAAAAGTCTTATATTTTCGTCAAACATCGAAACATCGTTTGTTTCCATTTCGTTTCGGAGTACTTTTTATACAAGTAACCCTGTAATTCATGTATTCGATATGGCTGCATTCGGTGTTCCTTGGTACACTTGGTATCGTCTGATCAATTAGTTCTTATTTGATAATGATATACTTGATCTCGGGCTCAATCATGTAGTTCGAAAGTACAGCGAGCCCCTTGAAGAACACGCAAATTTCCTTGTTTCTGTACCTGGAGGTAACGACGGACCTAGTGGGGTTCTGATTTGCTCTGAAAATTACTTGACATATAAAAATCTTGGAGATCAACATGACATTCGTTGCCCTATTCCCAGGCGTCGAAAC